>JAPQRN010000474.1:0-17252 GCA_037367275.1 Coranthus polyacanthus | reverse complement strand
AGGAAAGGAAAGGAAAGGAAAGGAAAGGAAAGGAAAGGAAAGGAAAGGAAAGGAAAGGAAAGGAAAGGAAAGGAAAGTTTGCTACTAAACACTAAACATTTTGACAGAGGTCCATAGATTCTGTCCTTCATTTGCATTTGGATTGATAGATGGTTATGACTTGTATGAACAGGAGGAAAGATCACAGTGAGAAAGTGAACTCGAAGTAAATTATTATGTTACCAACACTAGGTTGTTAAGGTGTCAACAATTTAGGCTTGGTAAGCAAATGAGTTCTAATAATTTGATTTATAGCTCTGTGAACTTTCATATACATTCCTGGCAGTTTGATCTGATTAAAGGACACTCATTACTGTATTTATTTAGTCATACTTTTCTCATACGTTACATAACATTTGCTTTAAGATGTGAAAGTGTGATAGTTTAATGCAAATGTGACATATCCTCTGCTCTGTCAAGGTGTCATGAGCCGTTTTGTGATAGTAATTGCTTTTATTCATAATGACATGATCTTATCATGTGCAGACACATTTCAGAGACGCCGAAGTAATCACTCAGAACTCTCTTGTCCTAACATCTTTCTGCCTCAGGCTGCTGCTGACGCAATTATCCCAGGATTCAAATGATCTTGTTACATGTCTTATGATTTATTGTCAAAAGTTGTGCTAACCACTTTTTGATGTCATGCTTACATGTGAACCAGAGGACCGACAGACCAATGGACGGATAAACTGAACAGAGATGCACGTGGACACATCTACAAAGTCAGAGGTCTGCATTTCATGTCACATCTGGGTTCAATGAAATCTAAGGAAGGCCATGTCGGCAAGTCTGTCGGCATGTTTTAATTCAAGTAACAAAGGCCAGTTACAGAAAATAGAAACCGCAGCATGTCCTGATCCCGTTTGAGCTCAGTACATCAGACTGGGATTTTCCAGTGGGACTCAGGACGAACCTTTAAAACAGTGTTGTGGCAGCATCTTACAAGTTTCATCTGTTGTGCTTGAATGCCTGTTTACGGTGCAGGTAAAAGTTGTTATTGGCAGCAATAGTGTTCTACTCCTGGATGAGCCAGGAAGCTGTGAAGTGCTGCCAAGCTAAGGGATCTTCTTATCGCTTTATCTGAGAAAAATATAAAACCTCGCGTGAAAGTGGCTTCACTTTCAATAAAACCTTCTTAAGACCCGATAGAAGATTTGATATGCTGATGGAAATGGCAACATTCTGTTGTTTCTTGTCTCAGTCTAGCATTACAGGCCTTCGTCAGGACCCTGATGAAGACATCTGAAGGTTTTAAACTTGGTTTAAACTATGGGAGAGGAACTTCAAGTAGCATTTAAATCTGTTGTTTCCAACCTATTTTCCTTACTTGGATAAGAAAAAAGGTTACTTAATTCTTTTGGTACACACACCACAAGAATAAAGTAATTCCACATCTTCATTGGCAAACCTAAACATCAACTAGAAAACCTCCACCCAGACAACTAAATTCACCACAACATCATACCATTCCCAGGAATCACATTGGCTTCATGCTTGGAGATAATAATTAGCAACAATTTCCTGTTATGCATTTTATTACTTTTTGCACAGACGACATGGTTGTACATGTATGTGGTAAAATCTTTTTAATTTTGGTCTATGTTAATACATTTCCCCTGACCTTGACCTTTAACCTAAAACTGCCAACATTAAATCATCTGCAGTCACTGTCTTCAGGAACTTATAAAAAAATCAGATCAGAATCAAATTTGAGACTAGAACGCAAACAGACAGATAGACCAAATGAATGACATTAAAACACAGTAACAATATGTAAGGACATAGTCCCACTACAGACAGAGAGTTTAGAGCAAAGTCTGATTTGAGCTATGTCTTACACATATGTTAGGTCCATTTATAGTGTTTATAGAACAATCTTTTGTTTTGAAAAGGAAGTCATGGTAAAGCGATGGTCCAAGCGATTCAAAGATGGAAAAATGTGTTCCTGAGATATTGCATTCATTAGAATGGACAGACATGAGGGCACAGTGATTACCTTTTGGCACCAAAATCTTTTCATTTCATCTGAAAGTGCAAGTGACCGTGCTAAATGATCAGATATTCTGTCTGTTGTGTTTTAAACATGACTGGGATCAACTAACTTTTTAAACCATAGCTCAAGTACAGCAGAGTTAATCTGGTTGAAATGTTGTCTCTGTGTCACCCTCCATCTGTCCCAGAAAGCCTTTTGACTGACAGGCCATTTAGTTTTCATAATTAAGACTCATCATGTTGTCATGTTATCAAATGCTGGCAAGAGATCAGACAAAATAGTGCTGCTGCTCAATTTACATCGTTACCCCAAGAGAAAAACAGCCCCAGCGCACCGAGCAGCCCCTCAGACTACCCCAAAGCCTGGAATAATATTTATCAGGACAAGGCCTGGACTTGTTTGGCAGTTTGAAATGCGTGCCGATCCTACATGCACGTAACAGTGTTGACAGCTAAGTGTGGCACTCCTAGTATAATTATTAAACAAGAAGAGCTTAGTATGTAACCCTGAGGGGCCTTACAAAATGTCATTATCAAAGGTTTGAGAATATTTATTAGAATTCCTGAGAAATGTCAGGTACTGTCTCAGCCCTTCTTTTTTTTTTTTTTTTTTTTTTTTTACAAATGAGCAATACAAATAGTGAATTCAGTGCTTTTACTTTCATTTTCCACAAGCTATTTAATGGTTAGAAATTCAATTATTGTGCCATGATTTTTCATGAGGTTTAACAAAATGTTTATTGTTGTTGTCATGTGTGGTTTGTTTTCTGTTGCTTGTTGCTTTTTGGTGCCCTCATATGAACCACAAGACATCAAGTGTAAATTATGGTTAATAACCCAGTATCATATAATTAATTATGTTCTCTTCATTTCCATTTATTGCACAACTATAGAACATCTTCAGAGGTGTTTTGTGCCTTGGTATGTCACGTTTGTCTTTTACACAATACACAACAATGGACACGTATATGTATGGAATGATGTGTGTCTGGGAACGTATTAGAAGGTGTGGAGGGTGTAGTAGATGGAGTTGTAAGGTAAGGTCAAATTGTCAACTGACAGCTTCTAGGTTCTGGTTGTGATACAGTCTCATGTCTGCTGGAAAGATCTATTTAGATTTAGTCTGGAAATTAAGTCCAGTATTCACTCATGATGTGATTCCCAAAGGCCGTAAACATCCTGATAAACATGTACTATATATATTAACCATGTCACTTCAAAACCATGCTGTTAAAACAACATCAAAATATTGACCAGGCCTATGCCGTACATTTTCTTGACTTGTGTTTCCAACAATGTTCAAATTCAGAGAAATCAGTAATTCTCTGTAATGGTACCTTTGATTTAGTCACCTGTTGATGGTGTCATGCCCCCTTTGATATTTCACTATATATATGTTAGAACATTATGATATAACATGAATATACGTGAGTAAACGTGATGTGAATTAAACTATAAGCTATTTTAGTAGGTTACTTACGACTGAAATGCTCTGGCTTTTCCATAGAAGTCAGGTCCGATCACAAGTGGTCACTGGAGACACATTGAGGGATGTATTTTAATGCCAGGTGTGAGGAGTCGCACTTGGACATGTCCACTCGAGGTCGGATATCTCAGGATGCATGTTAATACAAGGTCTGAACAGAACCTCTGTGGTTTTTTTTCACTGAAATAAGATGACTGTTGTGATTGTAAATGAGACTGAAAAGCAAAGTGACACAAAAAATGTAAACAATTAGTGAAGACACTGATGGGCTAAATAGAGATGAGGGGAGCTATGGAGTCTGTGCATTCATCATTAAAACTAAGTCATTTGACCCATTGTTGACAGAAACGTTGCTTAAAATGGCACAGTTATGATAATGGTTATTTTGAGACAATGCCTAAGCCAAAATATTGTTGTCATTCTTGAGTCGACAGGCGTAACTCTAAAGTATCACTAGTGGATTGATTGGCATTCAGAAGACATGCTGTACATACAATGTTTAGTAACACTGTACGGCACATGAAAGCACGAGACATACTTTAGCTGAACATAGTCCCTGCAGCAGAGCTGGTAAAGAGTTTATGTCAAGATAATCCCTTCTGCGGTTCTGGATTTGAAACACAACACCTTCCAACCCAGAGCTGAAGAGGCTTGCTAATGATGTAATTTACAGATAAAAAAAACTCTTCGCAACAGGGTTGTTTTATAAGTGTTGTGAAAGGATCAAAGCTGTCATATGTTTTTATAACAGGTGTTCCCTTTTTTTGTCTGTCAGTCAGGGATCTGATGATTAAGGATCAAAGAGCTCCCTACAGATCACCCATGTAGGCTCCGAGGCAAAGGAATGTAAAGTCACAGAGGTCAGGTACATGAGGGAGCTGTTTGGACTGTTCAGTGTTTAATTTATAATCTGGAGCTGACCCTTTATGTTTATTTTCTTGAAGTGTCCCATCACCTGGCCTGGGCATTTGGGGCTGTAGCTGTGAAGATTTTTTCCCTTTTTTGCCAAAGTTTGAGTGCTTTGTCAGTTTAAATTGTATCTCCAGTGAATGGCTTCAAGATGAATCGGAGAGGGCAAAGATGTAAGCAAATGTAGACTGTAAATAAGAAGTGGATGGAGTCACCGTGACGTCATTGGTTTTTAGACTGCTGAGCTAATGCTAAGTGTTAGCTTACTGACTAACTTCATCAAGCTTTTCGGTAACAAAATTATTTGACAGGCTTGTTAATGCAACTTATTAAACACAACTACATTAGAGCTGTCTGTCAGGACAAAATATATGTTATATTCAATGAACTGAAGCTCTGAAAGTGTGACTCAGCAGGCGTACTAACATAGTATTTTTAGAGAGAGGTTCAATGTAAGTCTATGGGAGCCAGCATCTAGTGGCAGTGGTATTACACTTTAAGATTCTTCTGCATCGACTTCACTTTGAAGCGCCGTCTTTACCCCTCATAAGAGAATAAATGTGTGCATTTTAAGTCACAGATGTTGCATAACCGTGGTGACAACATGGTGAAGGACCAGTGGAGCACAGTTTGTGTTAGCTGGGTCGTAACAGTATTGAAATATAATGTAATTTCAAAAAGACAGAATTCAGTAATTTTCTTCATTGTTCCACAAGTAACAATATTTTCTCATGATGTACCAGTTGTGAATTGTGGCTCATACCTTGTAGGTCCATCTCTACAATGATTTTACAACCAAACTATGAAACTTTAATCACTCCTCTTGACTAGTTATCCATCTACATGATTGATGTTTCATGATTTATGTTTAGGCCATGAGTTTCCATTATAGCCTAGCAAAGGTGGAAAGTAACTAAGTACAAATATTTTGTTACTGTACTTACTTTCAAAGGCCTACTTTTGACTTGTATACTTTGAGTACATATCAGAGCCTGTACGTTTTTACTTTTACTGCAGTGAAGAAGCTAAATCAGCATTTCTACTTCTACATAAGTATCTGTATTTCTTCTGGGGGAAAGAAACATGATGACAATCTGTTTACAAATGCATTTTTTAAATTGTTTTGGGTGGATAAGAATCCGAGCCCAGCCCCTGATGGTTAGTTAACAGTCCAGCCAACGCCCCTGGAGCCTCCACCTCTACCTTGCCTTTCCTCGTAACCCTCATGCCGTGCGATGGAGGCTACTTCTCGGCTCACTGTGAGAGCAACTTGATGACTGAAAACAGGTTCAGCTGCATTCCCCGTCTGCAGTCATAGCAGAAACGATCAGACGGTTAGAACACAGCAGCCTGCAACGCCCTGATAGGGGCGATATTATTAATCGCTGTCAACAACATCATCTTCAGTGGCCGCTTCCAGACAGCAGGCAGCCTCACAGAACAGGTGTGGGAGTGTGATGACAGTCTGGTGTGGCACTGTTTTTAGGTTGCATGCTTTGTGAGCGAGTGTGTGTTTAAATATTAAAATAACACATTCCCTCTTCCCACACATTTCCCTGTTTTACTTCACTTTCTCTACCCCTCCCACTCTTTCTTTCTATCTAGATTGTCTCTCCTTCTCTTTTCCAACAATATCAATGGATGAAAACCACGACGCTGTCAAACCACATGAGAAAGGCAGCCGGTTGCTCCTCGTCTATTTTCCCCAAGGAAAAGAATAGAAGTCTAGACAGAGACGCTATTTGTACAGCGGTCGTAACAGCCTGAAGTGCAGATCTCCTCGTCTGTATTAATAATCCCCACGTCCTGCCTCTCAGCGAAGCACACGTTTACCCAGCAGACGAGTCACCTGATAAGCAAATCCTCCAATACAGTATTTGCACACTCACCACAATGTCTCTTTGAAGACAAAGTATGTGCACTCAAGCACCTCTCCAAACCCTAGATAGATTCTTTAAGAAAGACCAAATTCATTCAGAAGCTGTTTATGCTCTGTAGTTTATGGTGGCTAATATAGAATACTTTGTCTCCTTTGTCTCCCTTGTCTCCTTTTTTTTGAATTTGTACAAATTCATTAAAAATACATTAAAACCAAAATATAAATAAACCAAACTCATCATATCACAAGCAAAGAAGACACACTAGAAGATATTTTACATAAAAAACCTACATTATAAGAAACACCAGGTACTCAATGCTTAAACAAAAGAAGATTTGAACTCAGCAGCAATAAAATGCAAACTTCTTTTTTAGTACTATAGCACCTAAGCCACGGTCTTTTTTAGTACTGTGTTGGCAAAATTACCGTTTGGCATATTTCAGTTTTAACTGTATACTCTTCTAGCTACTTAACCTTAGGTCTGGTATTTGTCATGATAGACACACTCATGGTCACTTATGACTCTTTTCATCATATCTGCTAGGTCGTTCAAGTGGCACCTTCATCCTCATGTCTAAATACACAGACCAACCTTCAAACTGGTTGGGTCTGGGAAAACAAAGTGTTTCTGTAAACATATGCAAAGAATTCACACCAGCTGTTCAAGTGTCCTTGTCCGATCCACTGTTTATAAGATTCTCTGTTTCTGCCTTTATTCACACACTCCTGTGTGTTTCTCGAGGGAGTCCTTTCTGCAGAAAACAACTGAATAAACTCACACGGAAGACCAATATTGTCTCTTTTACCTTTTTTGACAGATTTTTCCACCACAGTACTATATAATCAGTAGCTTATGTTAGCATGATGTAAAAAATATTGTGCATCACTTGCATGACAAAGGCAACTCTACTCACTGTGTGCTAAGTACGTGCCATTTATCCTGCAATAGCTTCATGTGACCACAGCGGCCGCTGTTCAAAAAGTTAGATTGCTTGATTAAAATATATGAATAACTAATAGTTTGGTGTGGCCCAGTGCCACTCCCAACCAATTAAACTGGGAGTTCTTCCAGGTTACAGTTTATTTTTTGATGGTGGACCATCCCATTTGTTTTCATACAGATCACAGATTGTACCTTTAAACAGTCAACAGAATCTCTGAATACCACACCCCTAGTTTAACCAAACATACTTACTGTCATAATACCTTAAATATTTTCATTATTACACTGATGTCTGTGCTGTTTGCCCTCTCTGATTCTTCTGGTTATTGGGTAGATATGAAAATCCAAAGACATAAAGTGTCTGTGCTGAAATACAGAGCTGTAGTTGCTGTGGCAGAACCGTAGGCAAAATATCCAAGGAAATGTCCAAGACATATTAAAATATTTAGATGATGAAGCCTTTGACCCAGACAGCCAGACACAAACCATGCTGTTATTTCACAATGGCCAAATGACTTCATAGCAGTGTAAAGGGACACAGATGTCACCTAAATTATAGCTGTGTAACCTCTCATTAAGGCACCACTCAAATACACACCTAGCCCCAAACACACACACATGTCCAGAGTGTGTCTCCCTGAACATTCCCTGCACAGTTTGTGTTGCTGGCTGTTTGAAAGCGGCTCAGTAATCCAGGATCAGGGAGTACAAAGGGCCCCAGAGTGCTGGTGATGTAAGCACTGTGTCCAGTGCCTGCCCTGTTGCTCTCTTTCCCAAATGCTGCCTGGGGGGCGCGAGAGGTGGGACAGGGAGGACCATCCCTGTCTTGGTTGATCCTGAAGGCTACCATCAAGACGCATCCAGTGAGAACGGCAGGCTATCTGCAGCCTGTCTGCTCTGTCTCAGGGGCCTACTGATGACCTGGGACACAGTGGGAAGGAGAAAGACTTGACCAGTGCGTGGTAGAGGAATGTGGCTAAGCTGTGGGGAGTGGTGGATTGGCTCAGTGTGACCAGGCAAACAGACTGTGGGACTTTTGCTGCCTTGTTACTACACTCACTTAAAGGCCACATTGCCTCAGGTGAGTATCACTGGGTAAACATTTACCTTGTAAACGCCTTTGGTAGTGCGTGATCTCAAAGGGTGTCCAACTCTCACTTTATGTGTGTGTATTCTCCGTAAAACATAGTAAGTTTGTCAGTCGGTTAGCACAGTGTGTGAAAGTTGTGAATAGTACTGCTTTTCTAGTCTCATTTGCCTGCATGAAAAGCTCAGCAGCTCATTGCACGCATCCGTAAACATTTGGGTGTGCACACTTTCAGGTCTCGATGAGCATGCTGCAGGACTCCAGTCAAACCATGCAGGGTCTCAACGCCCGCTTGAAGGGCTTCCTGGAGCAGGTGAACAGGCTGCAGGAAGCCAACCGGCGGCTGGAGGTTCAGATAGCCGACTGGGGCGTGAGGACAAACGCACACTCCCAGGACTGGACCCAGCAGGAGCAGACAGTGAAGGAGCTCCGTGCACAGGTCAGGTTCATTTCTGCCGAGATTTATAGCTTTATGATTTGTGGGTAAAAAGGCAAAGGTTGAGCAGACATGCTGCAGTACAATTTGTATTTAGGTTTACTGATTATGTTCAGTTCAATGTCATTTTGACTGTCAGAGAACAGCAACAGGTGTGTAAAATCAAACAGTGTGACTGCAGTCAACAAACAGTCAAGCACTGACACCCACATGAACCATCATGTGAACAGCGCGAATTACATGTTCAGTTAAAGGGCCAGTCTTTGCGGGCAGTAGTTTGTTTAAATAGCTGTTTCAGTAATTAAAGCTCCCATGAAATCAAATATGAAGTGTTTTTTTATACAATGTGCATTTTGCTACACATCACCTATACTCCAGTATGTGGCCCAACTATAAAGGGTTGGGTTTTTCTAGGTATTGTTAATGGTATTTTAGACCTGGAAAACATACTATTTACTACATACTATTTTGTGTTCAATGAAACGCTCTCTTGAATTTTTATTTCCCCTGGACCGATGAGCTAACTAGCAGTTCCGGATCATTGCGCCACACAAGGCATTGACCAATCAGAGCAGGTTGGACTTTTTGGGACTGGACGCCTCCCTAGATTTGCCATAGACTGTATAAATAGTAGATGAAGCGTCCGTTTGTAATTTTTGGAAACAAGTGTCCATATTTGGATAAGAGGGTGGAGCTGGGGAAAAGCGACAGGTGAAACACCACCAAGCTAATGTTAAATTAATGAAAACACAGACCACATTGACGAACACTGTCGTGTTAAACACCACCAAGTAATTTCAGCTACTTAACAAATGTTAACACATATAGTTATGTTTGAAAACAGTAATGTCAACTCTGTAATGCATAAACACACTAATTACAGCTAGCTGGGCTAATTAGCTGGCTAGCTGACAGACCATATAATCCATTCTAATATTAGCTAATGCAGCTAAACAGGCCAGGTGTTGTAATTAAGTACCTGTAAACGTGTCATGCACGGGGAAATTAGCTATAGAACCCAAAACTGTTTTTTGTACCAGGTTGTAAACATGTTCATTTCTTCTGTAACCTTTTGATATCTCTGTGTCGGCTTCACTTTTCAGCCCCAGAGGTTGCTGCTTGGTTGTTGCAGAAAACAACCATATGTAAATGTAAATAGCACAAATATCACTCTGTTTGTGCTAGTAGGTTCAGCTGCACACTCACACCTACTATACATGACACACCCTCGAAAAAGGTTAGGTTTACTCATGGTTAGGGTGAGGAGGAGAGGTGTGAGGTGAGGTGAGGTGGGGGTGTCTTGTACTGAAGTGGGTGTGTCATGTAGTAAAGTGGCCATGTTGTGCATGAGGCTGCATCTGGACCCTCCATGGGGATTTTCATGGAGACTTCACACTGTGTATTACCATGTTATAACGTGACCATTTAATGGGGATGCTAACCCTTCAAGCTTGTTAATCTAAAGCTTCCCAACCTTTCTGAATACACGGACCAGGCAGTAGTTGTCATATTTCTAACTGACCGGTAGGGGATGGGGTGGGGGGGTGCGACAGACCTCTTATTAATGTCATGTTGTTGGAAAAGCAAAATTCAACCTTAAAATGTTGTACAAAACACACGATAAACAATAGTAACTCACCATCAATGCGAGCCTAATGCAGCAGGCCTACATTTATGTTTGCCAATGGGTTTTTTGCAGCCCGTTTCAGCCCCACCCATGACCCAGAACTGGCCCGGGGATTGGGAACCCCTGCACTAAAAGACAACATTTTTGGGAAATAATGTTTAGTTGCAAGGCAAAGCTTTTTAAAATGTTTTTCATTTTGAATCACATAGTAGCAGCAGTTTACATAGTCATCCTCAGTTAGATACATACATAATGATGTAATGATCCATCTTTTCAGCTTTTTACAGCATAATTAAAGAACACAAAATACAGAATGAGGTATTTTTGTTCACTTGAAATAAGAAAAAAACCGAATGTGAAATTTAAACAAATGACTGTTTTCAGGAAATATACTTTTCCCTGACATTTAATTTCCTGAAGCATCATGGAGAAGGGGATTCTTTCCATTACAATGATTCCATAAATGATATCCTACCAGTCTTCTATGAACGGAGGTGTCTGGTGCTCAGATTTTATATTCAGTGAGTTATCAAGGTGAAAGGTGACTCACATAAAAGAGGATTAGAAGCAAATGTCATTAGAGCTGGACCAGAGCCACACAGACTGAGCAAAAATGCAGGCTGCCTGTCACACACACACACACAGAAAGAATGCGGAAATCTTTATTACTGTACTTTAAAGGCCATTCCAGTCAGTCATTAACACGAACCAGTATGATGATCTCACATGACCTGACTTGCTACCTTGTACCTGCTGCAGTCACTGTATGACGCGCTTCAGTAGGTGTCACTGACAATTTAATGACTCCCTTGTTTTTTGTTGCCAAGCTTGTTGCGCAGCACATCGTCCAGCTCGTCTCCAAAGTTTGGCTGTTGTTCCCATGACTATGGCGGGCAGAAGAGCAGAGTCTGCGAGTTTCATTGTTCACTGATCCAGGAAATGTTTTCATTTCAGTGTAGTGGATTACTTTGCTGTTTACCTTCTTAATAACTGCTTTATGTTGTCATCTTCACATTTACAGTACAGACTCAATGAAGATAATCAGCCACTGAGACTTTTACCATATGTTCTTTTCAGTGTGTAGTTTCACTGATCTCTTAGGGGTTTAAAAATAAGGAGATGTAATGGGTGCAATGAAACGTAGATAATAAGCGTATTATAATATTTATGTGATGAATGTTGTGGAATATTCCATGTTATCTTGGGTTTCCCTTCAACATGGGTGTGTCATGTTCTGAGAGTGTGGGTGAGGGTGTGTTAATATTATTATGTGAGCGATGAAATACTAACGAACACGCTTTGTTTGATTCCTTCGTCAAAACTTAAAGGTACTTGAAGGTTTTCCATTTTCTAAACACTGGGAATCAAGTGAAATTAGAAAGTGCTGTGGAAGAGAACACACAGCACACGCTATATATTTTCAACTCAGTTCACCTGAATCCAAGGCCTTGATGCAAAAATGACTGACTTCACAGATGATTACAGTAAGTTTAGGCACAACATTTATAATATTCTGTGTTGCTTGAATGTGGCTCTATTTGGCTTTCCACTTCCACAGTGTTTTTATCAATACTGTGATTAGATGTTATATGTTGGACCTCATAAACTGAAAATGAGTCAGTATATTATGTAGATTTTAATAACTTTTCAAGCCACTGTCTCCTGGGGAAAACACTGAATTTAGATTTTGAGCATTAAATCATTGAAATAAATACCTCATCACAAGGTCGTCTCTAATACTATACCTTTGCGAACTCAAATAAATTTGAACTGTACAGCAGATTTGCTCCTGTACCATAGCTCCATTTTCATAGATTCATAGTTTCCTTCAGGTTAACCCACAGTCATTTAATCTGTTCTGACAGTGACTGAAATTTGGCTTAGAGTAGCCCTCAAACAGAGGTTTCACATTTGCAGACAGTCGGTCATGTCACCAAAAGAGGAGGAAGAGGAGACTCATGTGAACATGTTGAGATTTTATATATGTTAAGTGGAAAAATGTGGGAAAGACAGGGATGTAAAAAAATGGGCTTTTCTGGATTTGAACAGAAATGTCTGTTCTGAATTATTATTGAGTTTAATGTGACAGTTGGATGGAACTCCTGCCTCTTTGAGGCTCTTAATTCAAATTCTGTAAAATCAGTGGTCTTTGGTAGTCATACTGTATGAAAGAAGACAAATGTGGCTACGTTTTTGGTAAATGTGGTGTACTGGTTGTAAATGCTGTCAGAGTAACAGCAGTTTGAAAAGAAAAGTTTTAAATATTAAAACAGAGCCTCTCTCCACTCTAGTGATGAACTCATCCACTTTAAGTCTGAACATTCTGTGCAAAATCAGGAACAAAACATAAAACTTCAACTATGGTTCTTTAAATACCATACTAGATATCAAGATACCAATTGAGCTCAGTAAAGTCTGAAGTTTTGTGACCCGTTTGAAGTTTCAACCGTGTTTCTACATTAATGCATGATGGAGTAATGTAGATCTAAAGATGGTGTGGGTTTGATCATTTTCACAATGCGTTCTCATTGGAAATCCGAGGGGAATTTTTCACAGTTTTCTTGCAACATTCGTTGCCATGGTTATTTGAATTACTTGAATTCATAGCACACTATTCCCAAATTTTTGCATGGCGGCATGTGTTACGTGCCAAAATTTGTATAAGAAGAACAAGAAACGCAACGAATATTAATATGTATCAAAAACAAAACGATTAAATAACAACTTGCAGGCATATATTTTATCTGGAACAGGAACGTGATCATAAAACAGTCCAAACAATAAAACTAAAAGTAACTCTGGGGAAAAGCTGAAAATGTGCCTATTGTTGTTATAAATTCTGTGGTCTAATTTCATGTTATTTTGTTGTCTACATATTTTTGTGTTTTTGCCAGGTTGGTAAACTACTGATGGAGAATGCCCAGCTTGCATTACAGTCTGACAGTATGAAGTCCAGAGCTGCTGCCATCCAGGCCAGGTCAGCTGTATTCACTGTAGTTTTCCTGAAAGCTCTCATGCTCGTCTCTTGGAAATGAATACAGTCAAGGCCTTATTAATTAGTGTGTTAGACATAAAATCATAACCTAGATAGTGTGTCATACTTATGTATGCATGTGTTCAAAGGACACAATGGAAGTATACAGATTTGCTGTGTTTAAAATGGTGAAATAGTAGCACATGCCAGCAGAGACCAGAAGTATATCTGTTGACTAAATGTCACACACTTCCTGTTTTCATCCTACTGCAATGCTTTTTCCAGTCCTCTGTTATCTAACTCAGGCCAGTTCCCGCTCCTGTGAGCCAACCTGCATACAAATCCAGGCCGGGCTTTGTGCCGCGTCGGCACTTTCACTTATGTATTGATGCAGAGTGACACCGAGCCCCCACCACAACCACCACCACCTCCCTCAGTGCGCACACACACACACACACACACACACACACACACACACACACACACACACACACACACACACACACTCTTCTGTCAGATAGATCCATTAACCCCTGAAGGACAGTGGCAACCTGCTGCAGCTTGAAATAAATACACCTGTTCTATTAATAGCTCAACCTGATGGCTCTCCTGAGTGTCTCGGTGTGACGTGAGACTCGAGACTTATGACACACTTAGGATGTTGCCAAGGTCTTTTTTTGTCCCTTTTCCTTTGATTTATGCTTTCTGCAACATACGGCCTAACAGTTGTGTGCTCAAATGGTATCTCATAGCTACCGTCTTCAATCTTTAGCCCATTACTGGCAACACTAAAATCTACAGCACTTTTAATAAATGTATTTTTTCTTAATGACTGTTTAGGCCATGACATGTTAGTTTATGTTTATGTGAGGTTAAAGGCTGTATGTCATGGTTAAATGATGAGCTGTTAAAGGTTGAGGGATGGGATTTAGGAGGCTCTAAGTACAGAAATGGAATATAATATTTAGAATTATGTTTTCATTAGTTTATAATCCATAGACTGTATATATGAGTGGACAGAGGAACCGTGACATCACTCATTGGTTTCTGAACTGCGGTTTTGAAGCCATGTTGGCTTTTTGGAGCCAGATGTGACCATATTTAGACAAGCCCAACAGGTCAGAGGTGAGCTAATGCTAAGTGCTAGCTTACTGACTCGGTAAAACAGTAAACCTCATAAAACATTGCTTAACAAAGTCATTTTACAGTCTTGT
Organism: Coranthus polyacanthus; assembly: GCA_037367275.1. Lineage (NCBI taxonomy): Eukaryota > Metazoa > Chordata > Actinopteri > Kurtiformes > Apogonidae > Coranthus > Coranthus polyacanthus. The sequence continues at coordinate 2,663 of JAPQRN010000474.1, read as the reverse complement.
TATATATACTATTAACCACAACTACAGTGGAGCTGTCTGTCAGGAAAAAAATGTGTTTTATTAAATAAATCGAAACTCCAGGGTCCGACTCGGTTGACAAACGAGCCGTCATTCCATCTGTCAATTAAGTATCCATGAAAAGCTCAATTAGTTTTGAGAGAGTTTCAGGATTAGGATCACTGACCTCTTTCAACAAAAGTGGCAAACCTGTAGATACCTATAGAAATCTTCATTATTGAGTTCAAATGCTCAAGTCCCATTTGATATAATTCTACATAGGGCAGTAATGCCCTGTTGGGACTATTTCTGTATCTGTGATCATACAGTGCTGGAGTGAAGTGTGGATCATAAACTGGCCTTTACCTCTGTGAAACGGAATCTTTTAACCGCTTCTAGCCATATCTTAGAAAAGATAGAGTCACTGACTCTGGAATTGTAAAAATGTATTTCACCCTATCAAGATAATCCCACACACTGAACCTGTAACCTTGCCTGTTGACATTGTAGGTGTGAGACAGAGGAGATGAACACCAGGCGTCTGGAGCAACAGGTGGCGCTGCTCAGAGAGTCCAAGAGGAAGGCCGAGCAGAGCAGCATGACATTGCAGACGGACCTGCGCCACTCCATGACTGAGCTGCAAGAGATGAACCAGGAGTTTGAGGTCAGTAAATGTATTGCATGTGCCTTCTTTGTATGGGCCTATCCAAGACCGTTGTCCTGTGAGGCTGGATGTAGGCACTAAATACTAGTGCCTACATCCACTAGTGCCTACTAGGGGGGTGGGGAGAAGCCCCTCTGTCAGAGGACCTCCACAACCTGAGGTCCTCAGACTGTATATTTCTACTGAAGGACTTCTTTCTTGTCTGAATCCAAGTACTAACTTGCTGCTGGATATCTCAAGCCAGCAGGTCGTAACAAACACCTTTGTTTTTGAACACTTGAAAATTTTACGCTTTATAAACATCTGTATGGTAAGATATAGGAAGAGAAAATAAAGAAAACATAATGCAGGACCAAGGGACAAGGACCTTGGATTCAAAGCGAAGCCTTGGTGTAATACCACTGACGGCCACTAGATGCTGGTTTTCCAAAAGCCCTGGCTCCCACAGACTTACATTGAACTTCTCTCTAAAAATACTAAATCAGTAATTTTTTCCAGGAATCATTCTTGTCTTATTAATTTTATTTGGACCCTTTAATGTGTGTGGTCCATCTTTAAATTATTCCTCTGTTAATAACATTTTCTGGTGAATAGAAGGATTTGATGTTGCTGTGTTGGGCTTTGATTGACAGGTGTGATTGACAGCTCACTCAAATCGGACTTTCAGAGCGTTCGTTTATGGAGTTAAATCTACATTTTCTTGACAGACAGATCAACTGTAGTTGTGGTTAATAAGTTACACTAACAAAACCATCAAATGACACAAATGTTTGATCAAATTTACTGTTTTATTGTGTCAGTAAGATAGTGTTTAACATTGGCATCCCACAACTCTGCCCCTTTGTCAAAAAATGGTCATCTCTGGCTCCAAAGAGCCAACATGGTGACAGCCAAAATGTAAACTACTGGCATCGAAAGCATCTTTACAAGAACTGGATTCTGGACCCCAAAATTGCACCCATTCCTTGGAACAAAAAGCTGCTCATTCGTGCATAACCCAAAAATCTTCCAGCTTCTGTGTTACTTCTGCATTATATGGCCCCATAAAACCTCCATGTTTTCCAATGTTTTTTTTTAAGTTGTAGGTGTCCTGTGAGCAGTCTTACAGACATCTCAGTGTGCTCTATGGGGAAATTGCTGTTCCACTTTTTTGAGTGTCCACTGGGGAAATTGGCAACAGTTGCTGCTCTCTTAATACATCCCTGCTTCGTAACAGGAGTGCAAAAACCAACGGGTGACGTTACGGTAGCTCTGTCCACTTCTTATATACAGTCTATGAGCAGAACAATAGACTTTATTGCTGAGGTTATCCATTCAGAATGGGATATAGATGGATTTGAATTGGTGATTGGCTACAAAAGCTAATGCGGGTAATTAAACAGAGCCATTATAAAGTCCATCTGTCGGCTTGTGGTTCTACATTTGGCCGCAGAGAATGAGGAAAGTTATGTTTATGCTCATCTTTACCCCACATGATCCTGACTGAGACAATTGTTTTTAAAATTAAAGGATGCAAACACTAACACACTATCCTTAATTAATTTCATAAAATAATATAACTGATTTTATATTATGTGTTACAGCATCCTATAACTGTCCTTTCTCCAGCCTTATGCACCCTTCCTTCCTTTGTTTTCTCCATTCTGCTGACTTCTCTGCATCTTTTTTAATTGCCTTTTTTTGTTTAGTTTTTTCCCTACATACAGACACACACACGCATGCACACATGTATCGCCCATTTACTGATTCATCTTTTTCTCTCGCCTCTGCATTGCGTGGACTGTCTCACAACCCCTGCCACACACAGACACACACACACACACACACAAACAGAGACACACACACACACACCACTTTCACCACTGTCTTTTTCTCTGTTAAATTCAAGAACCTATTCATTCATAACTTTCATGTCTGTTTTTGTCTTGTTTCTCTCTTGTTTTCCTCAATCTTTTCATCTCTTTACCCATTTCTGTCTGTATCTCTCCTTCTCTCTCCCTAT
>JAPQRN010000473.1:0-17256 GCA_037367275.1 Coranthus polyacanthus | reverse complement strand
CTCTGTGTCAGGGTGTAAATATAATACTCTCCTAAATGAATCAAATGGTTTCTTATTACACCTTTCATGAGACTGAAGACACTTTTTTTCTTCCCTCTTTTTTTTACTCTTCTCCCCATGTGGAGTTTCAGATGTCCCAGACCTTGAGGCCTGAAAGACGAGGCTGTCTGGAGTCTGATACCATTTTTGGCACTGCCAACCTTAAATATTTAGGCTGATTGAGATGACAGTCTATTGTTGTTTGAATTTCTATGACGTTATAAAGAGGACAAGTTGAGAGAGACAAGACAGATAATGTCAGCAGAGCGGTTTATTTTACCTCTGGGAGACATTTTTCTTGCCTTTTTAAGGATCAAAGTGTCGAGTCTCGGTGCCGTCATAACAAATATGATACTCTGATTATTGAATGAGAAGATATCTGCTGTTGGTTCAACAAATACAAGGAGGAAGTAACTAAAACTTTGTCTAAAAATCTTCAACACGTGAACTTTATCCCACTTTAACTTTTACCTGCTCTCCCTCTTTCTTTAGATCGTTGTGATGTTTTGATTCCCGTCTACATTCAGTTCGCTCAGAAACATCATGACAGTCAGTAAAAGTGGAGTTGGGGGTGGAGGGGTTTCCCAACAACAGCAGCAGTTTATTTCACTGAATGGGAGCTGGATTAGTCTCCACATCGAGTACCACAATACAGTCCAGACCCTCGCTGACTAATCAGACGAGTGGAGAAGGAAACAAGTCAGCAGTTAAACTGTCCACAGAGTCTAACACTGCACGAATATACACGCACACAGCAGAAAAACATTTAAACACTACTGAGACATGATTCTAGTGACTCTAGTGAATTTACCCTAAGCTAGGGTTAGGGTTAGGGTTCAATGAAAAGGTCAAAGAGGTCATTCAAAAACTGGAAAAAAACATTAAAACTTTATTTTAGAGACGATCGAATGCTCAACTCAACTCAGATGTTCAGGAAACAGCAGCAATGTTAGACTCAGTCAGTTTGATGTGTCACAGCAAGCGGTTTTCAGATATTGGTTTTTAATCTTTCATTTAGATCCACATGCAGTGCATTACAGCACAGAACAAGCTCAGTGTTCGAGATGGATATTAAAAGTGCACGTTTTTCTGTTTCTGTTGTCAAACAGCTGAATGAGCATGGAACAGTAAATCGATTATGGACCGTAAAAAATACACGTCAGCCAGTGGTCACTTCCAATCTTCTGTTCTGCAAGATGAAATAATCCTGACGTGTGTACATATTAAAGACACCAGCTGCAAACATGCATATCTTGGCCTTGTTGGCATCAAAAAGTAACGTTCTGTCAGACAGTCCCATCCAACACTCAGGTCAGATGCCAACCTATATTAGTACATTAGATCCATATGTAAGTAGCAGGTCTTCTGACCAATGCCTGCCGGTGGTACCTCGGTCCAGGCTAAGGACCAAAGGACATTGTGCGTTCGAGGTTGTGGAACATTGGACTTAAGATCTGTGAACACTGTTACCTTTAAGAAGAAGCGTGAGACTCACCTGTGCAGGCTTGCTTTTAATTAGTTCTATCCATTTGTATTGTTTTCATTGTTGTATTCTATGCTATTTTATTTATTTCATGTTATACTGTAAAGCACTTTGAGACACTTGTTCTTGAAAGGTGCAATATGACTACATTTTCCTTACTTACTTAAGAAGTAAACATGCTTACGTAACAGTAAAATTACAGTTTTTAAAAAAACACTTAAAGTAGAAAGTCCTCACAACGAGAGTAATTGACAAGGTCAGAAATCGCACTGGGTTTCTCCAGAAAGACACCTGGTTGCACATGGTAGAGAAGTCCTCCTCGAGAGTCGTACCTGAGGAAGTCACGTTTCCCTAGACCTCCACCACGATTACAGCAGCCAGGTGAGTGTTAGAAACACACACATAGACTCGCACAATGTTAAAAACCCTCCAGATGCAGATCCCAGACTGAGACCTTTATCAGACCAAACCAGGAGGACCAAACTGGAGGGGGGAGGGGGGTCAGAATGACACAGAGAGAGACTCACCCGCGGATTAGGGTTTGTTGAACACGAGAGATAAGACACACAAACACACAAAACACACACACATCCACAACATGTACAGACCACACACCGTGCACACAGCAGATAACACTGACACATCATCATGTACAAAGACACACACTCTCTCTTCAAAAGCCAGCGCTGGCTGCGATCACTGCTGCCCTCTCCTCCCTCCTCTTGACCTTTACCCTCCATCTCTTCATTCTCCGTCTCGCCGTCTCTGCCTTTCATCTCTGTCACATTTGTTTCATTCTCTCTCTCTCTCTCTCTCTCGTTTGTTTTTCCCCGTCTTTTTCTTTTGAACTACAAAAGGACAGTGTACAGAATCCGTTGCTTTCCTTGTCGAATCAGTTTTGATCCAAATCACTAGTAAGTTTTTATCCACGATCTTTCATGCAAATTTTCAATCTCTGCATAAAAAAAAAAAAACTAAAAAAAACCTAAGTGGAAACACAGAAAATTCACAAAGACAAAAGACAAAGGCTTTTACAAACCGTGGCAAATTCTGAGAAGCGAGTGGAAGAGTTTGAAAACGTTATATGATCCAGACCGGTGGTTTGGTTTGGCCAGCTTCAGCTTTCTTTTTTTTTAACAAAATACCTCTTACATCTCAGCTCCTCAGTCAGTGGCTCAGGTAGTACATTAATGTATGAAATACTACATCCACCTGGCAAAGATTTAAACCATGATGATGGACCAACTCCTGACATTCACGAACCACTAGTGCATGGAAATGCGCAATTTATTTTGCAGATTTTCTGAAAATTCTGTTAAAATTTGTAATAATTTTGGATGGGCAGCCACGCACAGCTGTGGAGTGTGAGGCAGAGACGTCATTTTTTTGCAAGTCCAAGTCTGCTTAGAACACGTCAATGCTATATGTAATCTTCTATATCTATCTTTCCTTGGAAATTCTATTTATTTGTCATTTTATGTCTAGTTACTGTAGACTCAACTCATAACTCAAGGCACAGCAGTCGCAGGTGAGGTCGTCATCATTGTTGTTGTTGTTTCTGTGGTCGCACGCATGCGTCAGGTTACAAACGGTGATAGGAGAGGGAATAACGTTCAGATTGACAGACAGGAGATGATGAAAAAATGACAAAGTAAAGTTTGTTCACGAGTCCCAAATCACGAGTCCAAGTCCAGTCTCAAATCTTTCGAGGACGAACCCAAGTCCAGTCTCAAGTCACTGAGATGTTGCAGACTCGAGTCACCTTCTCTGGTGTGAGGCAACAGAGAAGAAGAGAGAGAACAGAAGAACCAGGAGGGAACATGCAGAAGGGTAGTCCAAGGTAAGGAAAAAGGAACAAGAAATGGAGATAAAGAGGCTAGAAGTCGGCAGCAGACAATAGCACAGTGACAGTCTGATAAGGAACATGTTTATGTGGGCAAGTGTATATTGAGGGTGAGGGGAAAAAAAGAAACAGGTGACAGGACATGTTGGGAAAACGCTGAGAGCATGTGGGAGCGTCAGAAGATAGTGTGAACGGTGTGAACGCTGTTTATCAACTTGTTAAGTCAACCCAGGTTTTCTAAGTCTAGCGATGAGCATGTTCAAATAAAAGGGGTGGCATTGAGGCGCTTCCCAGTAGCTCACCTAGTAGAGCACATACCATGTACCATAGCACGAAGGGTTTGAATCCAACCCAGTGCCCTTTGCTGCATGTTATCGCATCTCTTTCCCTTGTATCTTGTCTCTCTTTGCTAAAAATCAAACAGCACTGGCACCGTGTTGACCATTTGCAAACATGGACAGGTCTAGAGCCACATATTTCTCACAAGAAAGAAAAATTATAACCATAATCCTTAAAAAATGTGTGGAATTGAAACATATAAAACAGGATAAAAGAAGCACACCTGCTACAGCCAAAGCCAGGTAGGAAAGCTGGCCAAAAATCTCCGACTGTGCGAATGTGTAAATTCAGCCGGACACAATGGAATATTAAGCCTTGAGTAGATCAGACTATTATACAATCGCATATTCCATTAAATTCATGTGATGCTTAGATGTATTCTTATGAAGTATAAGACAATTCTAGCTTTATCCTTTCAGCGCAACCCTGGTGCTGTTTCATCAGACTTGGAGCAAGTAAAGAACCAATAAAAACACAGGATTCCAAGTGGTGGACTGGAGTCTTATAAGGTCAACAAGTCCAAGGATTGTGGGCTTTAATCAGTCTGTTTTAAGATTATATCACTATGCAAAGGCCTCTAGAACAAAGAGCGGCAGTTGCTCGGCCTAAGGGATTAGATAAAAATGAAAACAAGGTCTGACCTAAAAGATCCGGGCCTTTCTAAAAGACCCTCTCACTGTCTGCGCCGAGGTCCGTGGGATCTTCGACGAGTATTGGCACCATTTTACCGGAGAACTGATTGGTCAGAGGTGGTGCTTTTATTCATGCTGACCTGTCATATCAAACATGACCTGCTCCAGAGCAGGATGGATGTGCAGTATAAGTTACAATGGAGATTTAAAAGGGAACACTGAAAACCCAGCGTTAAACCTGAAGGTACCTTTTAATCCTGCTGCATAGTACAGCCCCCTGCTCTGTTCTCCATCTCTCTGCCCTTGTTTCCTGCAGCATCACTGCTATCTGCTTTTGAAAATTAATTGAGTGAATGAAATGAGTTTAACTCACCTCTAGGGATGGGAATCAAGTTCCAGACTGTCCGGTCCATTGGAAATCACATGCCTTTAAGTTTATCGATTCCTTTTATCGACTCCAGCGTGTTTTTCAGACGTCGCAAAACAATGATGCCAAACTTGCATGTCTATTCTAAACTATTCTAAACTAACACTATTTCTACACCCAGACTCAGAGATAATAAAACTCTTGCACTGAGGCTGAAAACCTTTTTTTCTGCACACAAAATTTATCTGGAGTCAAAAAGGCAAACTATCTTAGGCAATAAATGCTTGTCTGTGGTAATAATCTACACTTTCCTTAAAAACAAACACTAAATAAATAAAAGAATCCAATCAATAAGCAGAATCAATGATGGCATTGGAACTACTTATTCTTTCATAGTTTTCTGTACTGGATTGGAGCACATGCTGTCTCAGTTTGTCCAATCTTTGAAATGGACATTAATTTGCATTTAGTGAAATCTACATTGTGCCCTTCGATTTCTATGGAAACCTGACTGCTATGACTTTTGGAATTACAAATGAAAGCTTTTAAATTAATCGCGTGCAACGGTGTGAAAGCAGACAGGATTCCATGTCTTCGCGAAGCTACGCTTGTCACATTTTCTGTTTTCTGGTCCAAGTGCATCCAAGGAGAAGTCAGATCAAACCACGTGGCGTTGTGTCCACACTCTTGTTCGACAGTAACGTATTCAGATGAGCTGTGTTTGCTGAGTGATATAAGGACTGCGCAGAGCTGCTTTATTTTAAATTATACTTTATTTCATATAAAAACAAAACAATAAACAAATAAATTAGATATTTCTAAAATAATTCTCTTGAGGAAATGTTTAAGAACGTTTGTGATTGTTTACAGTCGGTATCTGGGAGAAGAGCAGATAAAAGGAATGTAATAATGCTAATTCATTTGGACACTTTTTGTAAATGTAAGTAATATAAGAGCTCCATTCCAAAATCCAGCATTAAAACTGTTATTGATGATTTATAGCATGAAATGAAAACAGATGAGGAAAACAGATGACTGGATGGTGATTTTCTGTGTCCTGCTGTGAAGTGAAGGCATCTTGGAATGAAACCCCTTTGAGTTTCTTTATAGTTTTAAAACATTTTTAAAAAAAATAAAATAAACAGAGAATGATGGCACAGTATATCTCATGATGCAGATATCAGCCAAATGAAATTCAATCTTGAGCTGTTTTCGGGAGGTTGGACTTCCAGCTGCAGTAGGGCCCGGTCGCACCACGATTATGGAAAGTGAAACTTTAAGAAGGGAAGTGGGATTAACGTGCTAATTTGGCAGTGCTACTGATCTAATTAGCCATGGAATTTTATCTCTGTGGAACTAACGTCCCAAATAACAAGATGTAGCAGTTTCGAAACAAAGGATTGTCAAAATTTGTTCCCTTAAATGTTCAATATGTAAGAGGAGTCTGTGTTGTGATGGGAGCTAATCAGCTGTTCGAGACCCAGATCTGTTTTGTTTTTTGGGTTTTTGTTGGTTTTTTTTGGGGGTTTTTTACCCCACAGGGGAATTTTCTGCAGCCGGTCCTGGTGGCAGAGGCACAGAATGTGATTTGTAATTTAAAAGATGGCGGCCGGGGGATAAAGATAGGGGCGTTTGGGAGAGAAGAGGAGACATTACCATAATAAGAGCCTCTTCATTTGCACACAAGCCCAAGCTATCCGACCACCACCACCACCACCCCCCAAAAAAACTCCCACTGGACCACAGTCACACCCATTAAAGCAGGCAAAGCCCTCATTGTCCGGCAGGACTGCGGACCTGAGGACCCCTCGCCAACAGATTGGGCTGGGTGAAGGGTTACAGCCAGACAAAGGAGGATCCCTCCCCCTTCTCCTCTATTTGAAATCAATCACACAGGCTTTCACATTCAGTACCCTCTCCCCTCCATTCCCTCCACTCCTCAGTGCTGACAGTGGGCTTGGGCCAGCTCCCCACCGAGTCCCCATGCCGAATCGCAGAGTCCCACCATGAGCGCACTGTCTGCGACCATGTGACACCGTCTCAAGGTGTTTGCAAATGAGCGAGTCTCATGACCTCTGAGGCTTTGAAACCTGCTCAAAACTCATTCAGCAGACATATAAGATGTGTGGTTTGTGTCCATCAACAGCGACAAAAAAAATGGACCTTTCCTCGGGCCACAGAAATGTGCTACACGATGACAAACGGAAGGTTTCATTCCAAAACTTCACAAATTGAAGACACTTGTAAAAGCATTATAGAGTTGTATTTGTAATTCAAAACATGGGGCTCATTTTTACAAAAGTAACAACATCACTTATTCTCAAAGCGGACTGTAGCGTTAAGCCACCATTTTTGGAAAGGTATATTTAGATGATTAGGTTTAAATGTTCAATATGTGAGATCTGCTTGTGCTAAGGTGCTAACATGAAGTTTGTGTTGGAGTTGGAGCTATTTCTAAGTTAACGGTAGCTATTGTTGTAGACTGTTGCCTCTTTAAAGGAAGAGAACTATTAATCAGAAGTGAACGAAAGGATTTTCCGACTCTACACAAACTCCACATAAGCACAGAAGCGCATGCAAATCTTACACAAAGTTTAAATAAACTGAATAATATTTTGGAATGAAACCTGAACATGAACACAGTGTTTGGCAGTTACATCACTTGATTACATTTTCTCTCCTTTTCGCCTCTGATAACCTTCATTTGTGTGTCATTTAGAATAATTTATAAAAGGCAATCGTCTTTCTGTTGATGATATGTACATACAATATTTTAATATTCTAATATATTCACAGGAAATCATAAATTCAGGCACTTCGCTGCCGCTACAGCAACTTCTTCGCAAGAGATATCCTGAGATTTAAGACCGCTTTTTTCTTTTAAATAAGCAACAAAAAAGTAAAATAATCTTATATAGAGAGATTTATATTTAACAATCAGTTTCTTCTTTTTTATCATAACAAAATAAATCTTTTTTTTTTACGTTAAAATGTCTTTATCACCCAGGTTTCAAGCCCAGGTTTTGGGTTGTGAGGAGTTTGATGTTCATCAGAAAAGGCCTTTCGAGGCGTTTTGAGGACCAGGGTCTTTTCTGTTGAGTTTTAGTGCCGCAGTTTTTCCAACGTCGTGACTGTCCACGGGCACAGTGCCAGAGCAGATACCAAAGTACCAAGTTTTTGTTTCTTTTATCCTCGTTCTTCTGCCAACGATGAAATCTTTTCTTATGGACCTCCAACATAATGAAGCCGACGGGCCTCAGTGCTCCAGGTGTGTATTCATGTTGTGTGTGCATGTGTTTGTCCGTCACAATCGAGATCCAATGCAGAGCTGAATAAGAATTTTAAAAAAGAAGCTGCAGTGAACCTCTGAAATGAAAACTGAAAAGCCTTGTGCTGTGTTCGCAGGTTACGTTTTCATGTGCGTGCCTTCAGTTTGTGCGTCTATTTATCGGAGCGCCGTCTTCATGTCTATCCGAGAGCGAACGTCGTGGTAGCCCAGGAGGCAGGGGTCGGTGGACAAGGCATCGTGGGTAAAGACAGAGTCGTTGTCGGAGGAGCAGGAGCTGGACGTGTCCTCACACGATGGGGAGTACTGCTCGAAGGGCGTCGACAGGTCGAGGTACTGAGGAGAGAAGAAGAGTTTTGTTTAGACATTTGGCAAAGAAATTTGATACCACGTGCTCTTACTAAACTCGTAACATATTTGTTAAATTGGCAGCAAACAGAAACTGAAGGTCGTCAAAGTCTTATTGATTGTTCACTTAATGATGTCCACACTTAGAGGAGCTTAGCGCCAAAAGATCAATCGCATGCTCGGAACTGTCAGCATTTTGGACAACACGTTTTGTTTTTGTTGTTTGGAGTTTATTAGCTCTACTCTCATTCAGTCAGTCAGTTTGCAGCTCAGCCGGTTGGCTCTGAGCACATCTGGACGGCAGATTTTCAAAGACAGGCATAAAAAATGTGTGTACATCTATGAGAGGCATGTGTTTGGTATGTGTGTTGTGTATTCGCTCGTCATGCGTGAATGCGAGGGCTCACCTCGTCAGAGATGGACAGCAGCACTCGGTCCAGCTCCTCCACCAGCTGTTTGAAGGTCGGCCTCTGGGTAGGAACGGCATGCCAGCACTCACGCATCATCATGTAACTGGAAGGAAAAATATGAAACGGTTTTAACACATATGCGCCTCTGAATGCTTCGTACATTCTGTAATCTGAAATATGCAAAATAAAAAGACACGGGCATGGCTGTTTGAAATAGATATGTGAAATAAGAGCTTGTGCTTACAGTTCGTGTGTGCAGTTGGAGGGTTTGTCCATGCGATGTCCTTCCTTCAGCAGTTTGAAGAGCTCCTCAACTGGGATGCCGGGGTACGGCGAGCCGCCCAGCGTGAAGATCTCCCACATCAGTACACCAAACGACCACCTGAGGACAGAAAAGTCACCATTTTCATGAGCAAAACTCACGTTATGCTACTTTTACTTAATGTATTTGGAGGTGTGTAGATAATTTGTGTAATAGAAAGGTATTTGAAGTATTAAAAAGTACATAAAGTCCTTTTTTGGAAAACTGATGGTTCCAGTTATGTGAGGTTTGGAAAGCAAATGAAAGGAAAGAGAGGTAGGACACAAAGAAGAAGGTGAGAAAAGAAAGGAAGCAAAGAAAGAAAATGATAGAACGGAAAGGAAAGGAAAAGGACACAGAGAAAAAGGATAGAAAAGAAAGGACGGAAAGGAAGAAAGTCATAGAAAGGAAAGGGGAAAAGGAGGTGAAGGAAAGCACTTGATCTGTTCTTGCAGCAGAGACTTTGTGTAAACGTTGGACTTACACGTCGCTCTGGTGTGTGTAGACTCTGTCAAACAAAGCCTCCGGTGCCATCCACTTCACCGGCAGCCGTCCCTGCAGCACAGACATGCAGACATGACATCATTAAAGTCCCGCCTTCAGTCACCACAACAACTCTGCCGCCGCTCACTTCTCAACCTAATCAAGTTTCTTTCTGTCTCGCTACTTTTATTCTTTCTTTTAAACTAAATGCTCACTTTCTCCCTGTAATTCCTCCCTCCTGCTCCTCCCTCCCCGTCTCCTTTCTTTTCTAATTAAGTCCCATTAAGCCTGCTGCCAATCAGAGGAAAACATCAGACAGCTGCTTTGAGGAGTATTAAAGCTGTAAAAAGGAGCCAGGAAGGAGGAATCTGGTGGAGAATTAGACGGAGCCACTTAAAGTACTTTTTACTGAGACCAAGCTTCCACTTTAACCTTTTAATCTATTCAAATATCCCACGGTGTTGTCTTCTAATTGATTTACTTTCATGTCTATGTCTTTAAAACTCATTTTTTTGTTTGGTTCTCATACATTCAGACACTAATAGCGCCTTGAAACTACAAAATGATCTGATGTTCCCTACAGGAATGTTACAAAAAAGCAGAGTAATTCCTGAAAATACTCACATTGGTGGTTTTCTTGTAATAGTCGATTTGGTGGACTCCTCTGGCCAGGCCAAAGTCAGCAATTTTCATCACATTGTCTTCTGTCACCAGAACGTTTCTTGCAGCCAAATCTCTGTGGATGCACTGCAGAGGGAGAAGAGAGAATATTAAAACTTGACCTGATTAGTATGAAGTTTATAGTGCTGGGTTTAAAATTTAAAGATGTAATTTCTAATTTGGCACAGGTGTCGAAAGGCTTTGCATCTTTTATTTATTGCAGCTTTTATTTATTGCCTCATTTTCAAGCCATGTTTTATCGTCTATCCCTCTGGCAATCTACAGTTTCTTTTTAAATTTAATTAAACACACTGATAAAGTCCATCTAAGGCTTCACGTTGGTGAGATTTTTTTCCTTTAGCCTTATGAGAAGGATCTGGTCCTGTGCGTTCGGTGTTGTGGTTTTGTCAGATCACGCCAAAACACAGACGTAGAGGAGGTAGAAATGATTCGCTGCAGATTTTCTCTAAAAATGAAAAGACTCAGGAGGGTAAAGTCAACACGCCGCGACTCATTTTAGTGAATGCAACAGAATTAAAACGTCTTTATATAGAAAGCCTGCAGTTTGAAGAAAAAACAACTCTGTGGGGGAAAAAAAGAAAGGCAGTGTTTGCCCACATTGAATGGATGTCATTAAGTTTATTTTGGTTTTCATTCGAAATAGACATGGGATTTGTGGCGATGTGCGAAATGAACCAGCCCTGGTTTGTGGGTCTCCCCATAATGGAGGGGTAGATTCAGACTCCAGCATTCTTAGGAGGCTGTAGAGCCAGAAACCTGATGCCTACACCCAGACGACGGCTCTGCTGCCTGTTTGCGAACAGATTTATGGCAGTGCTAAAAAGGACAAAGCCCTGCGACGCGGGGACAGACAGATGGATGGAGAAGAGTAAACAGGACCGAAAGCTGCGGCAGCTCTCTGCTCAGGAATGCCTGTCTGAGACACCGGCTGGCAGACAAAGAGGCGTGTTGATAAGAGGCACGCAGACAGAGTGCATGCTGGGTAAATGAAAGGAGTAGAAACATGGGGGGTGGGAATGGGAAGAAAAGAGGGAAAGAAAGGGACCAGTTGGGACTGAACTCATCCATCTGAAGGCCAAGTCCACAAAAACAAAAAAAGTAACGATTTAGGTGAGAAAAAGTCTATTTTGGTTACAGCGCTTTACTAAATTAAAGGTAAATGCATCAAAAGGTTAATTAGGGCCGCAAAAGTGGTTGCTTTCATTACTGATTATTCATCAATTACATTTTCCACGAATGTCAATAACTGAACAGCTTCCAGCGCAATACACACAATCCAACACAAACTTCATGAGCATGAAGTAAGCATACATATTGAACCTTTAACATAGTTTTCTGCCTGATTATTTCCATACAGAGATTCTAGTTTCTTGAATTTAGTGATATGTAAGTGAAAAGGTCCAGCAGGAAGAGACTTTTGTTCGTGCCTCTGCTGATAGGTTTAAAGGTAGAATATGTTTGCATGAAGTCAGTCTCGTTTGTTGATGTTAGCTACCTCCATTTCTAAGCTAACGGTAGCTAGTGTTGCACACTGTTGCCGCTGTAGATGATTTAGAGAGAGGCACTGAATGTCACATCTCCAGACTTCGGTCCACAGGCTGTTACAAGCAACCGAGACAGGTAAAGTGCTAAATTTTTATTACGATCTGTTCACACATTGGAACTCTCTTTGCATATTGTACCATTAACTCGACCAGAACAATAATTTATGCTCAGTGAGTGCAATAAAGTGTTCGTACCCTTTTAGAGGCCAGGTACTCCATCCCTCTGGCCACCTGGTAGGCACATGATAGCAGGTCTTTGAATGTGAGCTGCTCCTCAGGCACCTTGGTCACATCAAAGGTGTAGTCCATGCCTGGAGGTCTTCGAGCCCGCAGGTACTCTCTCAAACTGCCTTTGGAGGCGTACTCCACCAGCACATACAGAGGGCCTTAGGAAAGGAAGGGCGCACAGACAGGATGAATGAATGAATGAATGATGAGGGATTGGGTTTCTATTGTTTTTGTAGCCTGCAGGCTTGAGACCACCACAGTTGAAACACTCGCTGAATTTGGTGCAGTGGTTGGTTTGATAAGATTTACTGCATTTGGGTGGAAGGTGAAGAAAAGGCATTGTTATCTTTCCAAAATAAGGGTGTGTGTGTCATAATTTGTGTGAAGGAGGAAGCTGTTCTTTCATTTCCTTCTAATTGCAGCCCAAGAAAACCATCAATTTCTAGTCTTTAAAAAAGAGGGTGTGAGAGCAAGTTAGAAAATAGTAAAGTCAAAAGTCAGGAACGTACCATCTTGTGTGCACACTCCGAGAAGGTTAATGATGTTCTTGTGTTTGTCCATCACTTTCATCAGCTCCATCTCCGAGATGAGGTCTGCAAGATCTTTGTCTGTGGCGTCATCTGAGGAAAAAGTAAGCCAAATCGTAATATGTTAGCATTTACTGTGACTTTTCTGACAAATACGCTTTCCCCGAAGCTATTCTTTTGAAGGATTCTTCAGTTTGCATCGTGAGTCTCCTACCTTTGAGCATTTTCACCGCCACAGTGGTGGCCTGGTCCGGCGAGTCTTTGTTGATGCCGTACGCCTCAGCTCTGACCACCTGACCGAAGCAGCCTTCTCCCAGAGGTTTGCCTAATGTTAAACTAGAAAGCAAGAGTGAGAGTTAGTAAAAATAGTCAAAGTAAAACTGTACAAATCCATAATTTGAGCTCTGGTTTCATAAAACATAGGTTGGGGAGAGCCAAAAATGGGCTGCGGCCTCGTTTCTTTTTAGGTCCCCACATGACACGAGAGCAGTGATGTTTGAAAGCGTCTGACTCCTCAGAGCCAAATCAAACTCAGTCAGGGCAGAAATACACTCTTTGTAAGTGGCAGAGTGTTTAGTAAATGCAAACAGGTGGGTCTAATATTTCAAATCATTTAAGATTTGATAATAAAAGTGGTGTAAAATTGCAGGTAACTTACTTTTCTCTGGGAAACTCCCAGTCAGGGTCATAGGGCAATTCAAACTCCATGACTCCAGCGAGCATGGGGGAGCAGCTGGACGACAGGCGAGCCACCCTCATAAGAGACGCACTGGACTTCCCTGATGAGTTGGACTCCACGGAGTACTGAAAGGAGAGGAGCAGAAGTTAGTTAAGATCTGAGACTTTACTAAAAACCAATGGCAAAGTCAAAGTGCAATTTGTCTGTACAGTGTCAAAGAAAAGTTGCCATTGTATGTTTCTACAAACCACAGCTACATAATATGTGTAACGGTAATCCTAATCCAATCCCTGGTGTCCTTCTCTAACCCTAACCCTCTGGGTTGATTTCCAAAAATCCAAAGTGTTTTTTTACCTGTCTGCGAAGAGGAAACTTTGAGAGTTTTTGAACAGGGAGGGCATCAAACGGCTCCCTTCTGGGATGACCCTGCATCCGACACAACACCACAATAATGATGGCCATGATGAGAGCAAGGAAACCACAGGCATAGATGATGATGTCTGTGTATTTGGTCTCCATGGTGTCCAGAGCATCAGCTTCCTCCTCTGCAGAAACAGTAGGGACATTAGAAAATGAGAATACGAAAACCTTATAGCGCGTCTATAAGATGATTTGTCAGAAAACCAATAATAGGGCAAACTGTACCTGAAAGCACGGTGAGCCAGGCAGACTGGTGGGCGAAACCAATTGAATTTCCAGCCAGACATGTGTATTCTCCCGCATCCTCCATTGTAACTTTAGACAGGTAGAGCACCTCCACCTCAGACATGTTTAAACTGCCCGTCTGCAGGACAAAGATCCAGAGAATGTCCATGAAAACATAACTAGCAAAAGCACCTGCTGCTGTCTCTTGTTGATGATCTATAACCTATTCTACAGATTTTCAATAAAATCAGATCATGATGTTTTCCACCAAATGTGTTTGGAGCACAGCTGCTGTTTGTACTTGACTCCCCCCTTCAGGTCAAAAGAACCTGTTCACCACCTGTTAAAGGTCACTAACCTTAAGGACCTGAACGTAGGGCGTCCCGTCTGGACTATAGCGACTGCCGTTCCTTACGATGTGTTTGAGCCACTGGATGTGAGGTTGGGCGTCACTGTAGACTTTGCAGTGGAACTGGACATCTTGGCCTACAACGGCCGTGGTGTTGGCGGGTAGACCTGCTTGCAGGATAGGCCTGTGGGGGGAGCGCTCTGCATTGGGAAGAAATGGAAGTAGAGATTAGCAAAGTGAGCAAGAATGGGTGCTAAAGGGATTTCCCTTGGCTCAGGGCAAAAGTTCAAAAATGATCAGGGACTAGGGGAATAAGACTCAACTGAGCAGCCAAGTGTGATATAATTCTTGACAGAAATAACCCTTTACCAGGAATAAGCTCACACAGGCAAAAAAAATCCTTAAATTGAGGATTCAGCTGAATGTTCTGTGTTTTCTTTATTGTGCAGTAGTGTCAGTAGTACAACAACCAAGCACCATTCAGCTTTCCCAGGAAGTGCTTTTTGACAGAAAGATGGACTGAATTTATGACAAAGTTAAATCTTACACTCACACGCTCCTTTGTTAAGGATAGAAAAAAACTGCCATTTAGCTTCCTCATAGCTGTCCTTAATGGAAGAATTCCATCTTCATAACTTGGCAAACATGACTGTTTTGTAAACAAACTTAAAATGGCCCACAGTTGTCACCTACAATGTGTTTTTATGCTGGCAAAAGAGAAGGAAATGTCATTTTGGGATGAAAATTGGTTCCATTATTGGTTCCAGCTCTTTCAGCTGCTCCCCGAGGTCTCTTTGATCTCTGGTTACTCTCGCTCTCTGATCTCGTTAGTTGTCTCGTTAGTCTTCTCCCCCCGTTGATGGGGACGGAAACTGACCCCGCAGTGGATGGAAAGCGAACAAATGAACAAACAAACCGCTGCCCTCCTCTATCTCCTGTCACAGGTCAGGTAGAAAACTGGTGTGGACGCCTGGCCGTCCACATCCTACCCGCCATGAATGACGCCAGGCGCCCCTGTCGCCTTCTGCTTAACCCCCACCCCCCACCCAAGACTAGAGCCTTTTATCTAATGTCATATGTGCTGACCAATAACTGTTGGTATTGCTGCAATTAATACTTTATGAAAATGTTTAAAATCATTACACGCTCACTTTTTGATATCTAAAACATTTAACAATTTAAGGGTTTCTCTAACACTTTGGACAAAAAATGATTGTATTTTACCAAGAACGTCGAGGACATAGCTGTGAGCGATTGAGCCATATTTGTTCTCCACCACGCAGGTGTAGTTTCCTCTGTCTGACGGCACCACACTCTCCATCACCAGGCTCCAGTGCTGATGTCTCAGCTGGACAAAGAAGCACAAAATAATGTAAGTTTGGATAAAGGCAACAGGATTACCACAGCTGACATACACCAGAAGTTTAAACTCCACTGGTCACATTAACAAATGTTCATTTCTTCGGAGAAGAATTCAAATTTCTGTCAAATTGCCTAAATGAATTTAGTTTAAATCAGCTCTAGAAGACACCACTTTATGGTGACATCACTTTCAGTTCAGCTCAACATTCACCTTGATGCCTCCGATGCGATGCTCTCCTCTAAATTCTCGTCCATTTTTGAGCCAGCGGATGGTTGGCATGGGGCTGCCCATGGCCGGACATCGAAACTTCACTGTGTTGCCTGCAGGAACAGCATACAACTTCTTCTCCATCCGTTGGGTGTGGGTCCAATAGGGACCTGTTTGCACAGACACCACATGTTAAAATTCCCCTGACGAAGCCTCAAGAAGTTCAGCTCCACGGCAAACAACAACCCAACGCACCTCTTGAAATGTAAACCTGGTCGTTTTCGATCTCAGCCGACGCATCCTCTAAGCCATTGTCTTCGTCATCGTCACCTGAGCCCAGTGAGTCTGTAATGATGAAAGAGATGAAACTATTGCAACATTGCAATGGGAAGGAATGAAGAGGACTAAAGACTATTGGAGTTCAAGTAATAGTTCATTTTAAAGTTGCTCTTAGAGGAAATACATCATTTAATCTCTAACACAAGAGTTCCCAAGTTCCCACTCAGAACGATAAAACCAAACCTAACCCTAAAGTGAGAAGAACTTCACCAACTCTGACTTCAAAATTCAAGACAGCTGCTCCAAGCATCAACAGTAGCAAAAACTGCAGCAACGTATTGTAATGCGTCATAACCAAATGGTGATGCTAACAGTGGCTAACCTAGTTAGAACTGGTATTGCTGTTGGTTTTCCAACTTGTAGTACTGGAACGGGTCAACTCGGGTGTGACATCATTCCAACCTCCAAGGTTAAAGGAATGAATTATATATTCTTGACATTGGTAATAGTATTTGTTGCATAATGAGTATTCATACCTGCCACAGTGATGGTGAAGTTCCTCAAAGGCTCTTTGGTTCCCCGGAGAACACACACATAAACACCAGAATCCTCGTATGTTACGTCTGTAATCTCCATGATGGCCCCACGGATCTGAATGCGAGGTGTAGGCAGAACACGGACGCCTTCTTTGTACCAGTTCACCGCCATGCCGGGCCTGGTGTTCAGGTCACAACGTAGTTTCAACACATTGCCCGGTTCTAAGAGGAGATGTTCAGTGGTGTCCTCACTCAGGTCCTCGAGAACATCTGCAGAAATGGGGAACACACAAAGTTATATATGCTGTGATGAAGGCAATTCAGTTCCCTCAACAAGCTTTCTGTCCTTCCTACAGTTTTTACATTTCTTTTCCTTTCTACTTGCCAAATATCAGGTTTGCAGGCAAGTAAGCTATTGATAATACTTTGACACTGGGGAAAGTCATCACAACAGTCTTTATTGTATTTTTTGTTCCAACAAAGATGACCCATCATTGTCTTTTCTGTGTTACATGATCTCTTTTAAATGAATAGAAGGCAAATGAAATGCAGCATTTAGTATCAGATTCTTTACCCTAAACTTACCCTAAGGCCTGTTCAAACTTTAACCCTTAAAGATCGTTTACAAAGACACACGTTCAAGTCCACACACACACACACACACACACACACACACACACACACACA
>JAPQRN010000472.1:0-17268 GCA_037367275.1 Coranthus polyacanthus | reverse complement strand
GCCCCTATTAGAGTCTCCCAAGGCAAATTGGTCCTAGGTGAGGTAACCTGCAGTTTTCAATGAAGTAGATTTTTTTCTTAATTCAACTTAAGTATATTTCTTGAAACAAGATGATTCATCTTTTACAAATAATCCTGCATCCATACTACAACAGAGTTTCCAGTCTAAAATGGAACAGAGTCTCAATTTTCAGGAGAAAATGCCAGAGTAGTTTGGATGCTAGGTGTAAACACAGTTATATGTTTTGAAAATGTATTAGTGTGGACAGGGCAATAGTTTTGATACATAAAATATTGTAATTGAAGAAGATGAAAGAAAAAGAAGACGATGGATAAGACAGCTGTTGACTCCTGGACTGAACCAAACCAAGCCACTGGTCTGGATCATATAACGTTGTTTCAAACTCTTTCACGGCTTGTCAAAGCCTTTAACATTTCTTTATAGATCTGTTCATACATGATGGCATTTCATTGCTGTTTTCCATCTAAGACGCTATTTATGGGATTTGCTAAATCTGTTTCCATTGCATCTGTTTGCATTCATTTACCAATACGCCAACTTTTCAAGCTCTGCCAAGTGTAAAAATGTTTTTGTGGTATTCATATATATAGAGTATTTTTGAAATTTCCTGCATTTCCACTTGGTGGATTTTATGAGTAAATTAAAATTGCAAATAAAAACATCAGGATGGAAATGCACCTACTGAAGCCGTTCAGGCAGTGATGGTTTCTCCTTCAATTTGTCACCAGTGTGTAGGTCAATCAAATTTTCAATGACAGAAACTTTCAGAAACCTTCCCTTTTCATGTATGGCTGTTGGCAGCCAAATCTATCATGTCTCAAGGAAAATATGTGTATATGCAATCACACTGCAACCACAAATACATGCTAATGACATAAACAACAAAATCTAGGTCTTAATTATGTTTCAATATAATACAAAGAACAAGATATCAACACTAGACACTAAGGTGCAAACCTCATGAATCCTGTTTGTGGTTAGGGGTTACATGACAAAAGCACTTTGGTTATGGTTAGAAAAAGATGACAGTTTTGATTAAATATTAATGAACATTTCTCAAGCATCAGCTGAAAATCATGTGACAAAATAGACCATGATCTTTTCTTAAGTTCAACCATGTGCTGCAATTTTCTAAATATAATTATTTAGTAATACTTTAGTCAGAACCTATATTGTATACAGTAATAAGATCACATATTTTGATATAAAGCACACTGAACAGAACATTTTTAAGAAATGTTCAGTATTAACATTTTTGAGGCCAGATATGTTAACATGTCTCATATCTTATGTTGACAGAAAACATAATCTGCTACCACGATATTTCATCGACAGTGATTTTAATTCAGTTTAATGATATAGTGATGCACACAAGTTAGTTCTAGGTTTGGCTTTGAGGTTCTGTATCAGAAAGTGAGGAAAGAAATATTATGTATACTGCTGTATCTATTCATTTTCTCTTTGACAAGTGCAAACTAATTTCTCATGAATTATTGATGCATTCCTTTCCGAGGTTAGCTTGGTGTCTTTGATCAGGAATACGATAACATGTCAACTTCTGTTACACTTATTTACAATGCTTATTACACTAAAGTACCTCCTGTGCAACAAATTATATCCAGAAATAGTGGTAGAAGAATCAGATCCTTTACTTAAAGCTGCAGGAGCTAAAATCAGGGGAAACACTTCGTATTACTCTAATAATTACTAATATTAAGTGTGTTAAGGAAATTAGCCACTTTGCATCAACATACAAAACAATGAGGTAGCTAAAAGAAACAAATATAGTTAGCGGCTTACTGATATAAATGACTAAATTAAGTACCTCAAATATAAAAAATAAAAGAATAACTAAAATTACAATCAGATGTTATTGTTAAATAACAATTGAACCAAACATTTTTACCAGACTTTTATTGATCATTTGACCATTTGTTTGATATTGACTCGAGTCAATATAAAAATATTAAAGTAGCTTGTGATGTAGTAATTTTTGCTTTGTTACTATAGCTTAGCTTGCAGCATTTCTCAGGTGGTAGCTTCAGTGTAGTGACGCTTCATTTAGTGTGGAGTAACTGGTAAGTCAGTTCAGTACATTTTCCAAGTAGCTTGTACACTGATATCAACTCATCTGAAATGTGACCCTGACTACACACATTTAATCTTCACCAATGTGTTAAGCTCAGTTCAGACCAAAGAGTAGGCAAAACCATTTCAGAAGCAGGTAAAAGGTTGCAGCGGTATAAACTTTATTTTAAGTTTGTCAAATTGTCAGTGGCTGGTTTACATAGAGCTCATCTGTTACCACGAAACTGCAGCATTATCATCAGCTGTTTCTCAGGTAAATGTGAAGGAGGTGAAACCGACTCTTCTAAGTGAGAATAGACAAGGAAAATTCTCATTACCTCCGCCAAGGAGGTTATGTTTTTGCCGGCGTTTGTCTGTTTGTTTGTTATCGAGATAACTCAAAAAGTTATGAGCGGATTTTAATGAAATTTTCAGGAAATGTTGATAATGAGACAAAGAAGAGATGATTATTTTGGTGTTCTGCATTACCATCTGCATTAAGGAATTGTTTGAAGCATTCTTTATCATTGTGAGATAGGGCCATTTTCAGCATATGTGTATAAAACTCCCCAATAAATGGTCAGATTGCTTGGCAAAATAAAAAAATACAGGATACATTCACTATAGGTTGTCTAATATATCAAAATTTGATCTGGATCCTGGTACAATTCTGGATGCTATCCAGAACAGGAAAAATTATGGTGCTTGCAGATTTTCAGGCACTGTAAGGCAACGAATGAAAATAAAGACATGAAACTAGTACCAAAGTGTAGCTGAGAGTCTGCTGAATCAGTAGAGTGTGAACAGATTTGTTATATCTTCAATAGTTATTGAGCTGCTGTATATCTAGAAGAAAACCGCCACTAGCAAAATAGTGAATTTTGTCCAGAACTATTAAACTAAACATGATACCAAGATTATTCCAAAGGCAAAAGGAATGCTTTATGATCAATGAATCCAATAACGTAGATAATATGAATGTTGGAGTATTAGTTTTGGGTGTAAGTCACAATATGTGGGGAAATGTGCTGCTTGGTGGAGGTCTGTGCTCTCCAAGTGCTTTTCTTGTTCCTTTTGTTTTTTAATGTTTTCGTTATTTCATCGATACCAGAAATGCAACTGTAGTAAATAACTCACTATCACTGTCCTCATTCATATTTTAACAGGCTACAACATATATCCAGCCACAAAAAAGCATGAAAATCCGAGCAGAAAAAATTAGAACAGAGGTAAAGAGAGTTGTTTCTAATTTAACTGAGACATGGTTTCATCTCTTTGCATTGGTCTGAACTGGTCGGTTTTCAGAACACTGCAGAACAGAGCTTTATAAGTAGTTGCAAGTTTTCCGCTCATCTTGCTTCTTCATCTTTAAAGTCACTTGTAACTAAAGCTGACATTAAATGTGTAGAGGAAATTACATTTCCCTGTCAGATGGAGTGAAAGTATGAAGTAACAGCATAACATGGAAATACTCAAGTTAAGTACAAGTACATCAAAACTGTACTTGACTTACTTTCCACCACTGTCCAGAAACAACTTGTTGGCTAGTTTTAATATCCATCTATCCATCCATCCATCCATCCATCATCTACCGCTTATCCGGGGCCGGGTCACGGGGGCAGCAGTCTAAGCAGGGAAGCCCAGACTTCCCTCACCCCAGACACCTCCTCCAGCTCTTCCGGTGGGACCCCGAGGCGTTCCCAGGCCAGCCGAGAGACATAGTCCCTCCAACGTGTCCTGGGTCTGCCCCGAGGTCTCCTCCCGGCGGGGACCCAAAGGCATGGGAGACCTCGGCCAGCCGAGAGACATAGACATAGTTTTAATATATGCAATAAAAAATGGCTCAAAGTGTATGTGCTTCCAGCATCTAGAGAAACAATTCTATTCTTCTGAGATGTTTTTAATTAAAGAAAAATAGTATATTTGAGTCACTATCCCTTTTGGTCTGTTTAAATACCTTCAAAGCTTTACTGATGTGTTGTAGCTTCCAATTTGTACTCTTCTTTATGTTATTCTTACATTTTTCTTTGGCCTCCCTTGATGTGGATTAACACCAAGTTATGGGTATAAGATGAAAGCAGAGACATGAATTGATTTAGTCTTGTCTGACAAGACAAGATACCCGATGATCAAAGACAACAAAAACAGAAAAGGAATTCTCCTCGCTATAGCTTCTTTTTATTCTTTTGCTGATGTGATCTATACACAAGCAACTACAGTCGCACAAATTGACTGTTTGCATGAATTTGATTTATTTGCCAATAAAGTCTTTCAGACTTAAAAATGCTTTTAATTGTGCTTCAAAATGCCACATAAACACAGCACACACACACAGCAAAGTTTGGGAAAACAAATTTTGTGGCACTGCCAAAACATTTGGCCATGACTGTATACCAAGTAAATGTTAATGTGTAAATCTGAGTGAATTGAGTTTTTTTGTCAGTGTCAAGTGTGCATAACAAAAGGAAGACCTGCATCTTCTGACTTCTGCAGTTATATGAGTCAGTCTCAGAAAGAGAAAGAGAGAGAGAGAATATGTGTGTGTGTGTGTGTGTGTGTGTGTGTGTGTGTGTGTGTCTGTGGAGGTTAATAGGGACTGTGTCTGAGCATGTGGGGTGAATGGGGCTAATGCAACCAGAATGAACTGGTTTGGGAGACAAAAGCAGGGGGTAGGGGAGGTGGACGAGTTAGAGACACAGGAAACTACAAAAAGACAGAACTTTCCCCCTGAGTCTTTCTACAACTCCAGCCTGGTAAACAAGTAAGTGCTCTTCATTATTCAATTAATCATTAACATCGCAGTGTATAAAAATTACTTCTTTAAAAGTTTACATTTAAAAAAGCCTTCAAAAGAAACAACTGACCTCATTTCGGTATTTCTAGTAAATTTGTCTTGTTTTTAATATAATCTCCTTAAAACATCAATTTGAATTGTGCATTAAACATGTTTTCAGGAAGAGAATTACAGTCAATTATTTGCCTCTTCCATGTTGATGTATTCAGTACTTACATAAATTTTGAAAAAATCACACATTCCATATGCATACTACCTTCCTTCCTGGCTGGCTGCTTCTCTAACCCTTTTTTGTTCAGTGCTTATCATCTGCCTGCTGGGTTTTATTAGTCTTTATGTAATTGTCCCATTTCCTCTGCCAGGTCGCAGCCCCACATCAAAACTTTAAAATACTGCAACGAAAGCTCTTCTATACAGACATGTATTTTGTGTTGTGCTTATTTTGTGGGAGAGGGACATCAAAATTTTAAGGAATGTATGTGAGCAGGTGGAGATGTTTAGCAATTGTGAAGGGTTGAAATTGTTAGAAATTCTTGATTTGCACATTTTATGTGCATGCGTGTTTGTGTGTCAAAACAATGATGATAGAATGTATGTATACACACGGACTATGTTTTAAAGGTCAAGGAATGGATTTATAACATATATGTTTGTTTTGGTGTATTTTCATTCATGTAGTGTATATAACATAGTGTAATTATTCAGCGTAGTGAATATGATCTAATGGGGAGAGGGTTTGCAATGTCTGACTGTTTCCAATGATGTTCAAATTCAGAGAAATGCATAATACACTGTAACAGTCTGTTTAATTTGTTCTCCTATCAGTGGTGTCATATCCCCTTTACTATTTTTCTCTTGTTTTACTGTGTTTGGGATGTTTCTGGGCATCGACCTTTGGGCAGTGAGTTTGTACCTAACTGCATTGCATAGCACGTGTGTCGCAGAACAATATAAAAACAAAGCAACTCTGGTTCATTCTGCTCCTCTCACTTACTTCAGTACTGTTAATGTGGTGCAGTTCTGTCTGAGAGACAAAACTCTGGGCAAAGCACATGCTCATTCTGTCGCCTGTCTACCAGACATGTTCTGAACAGAAATGAGAAGGAAGAGACAAGAGGAAGTGAGTACTAAGTTTGTATTTCCGTCTTCAAGATTCCCATAGAGTTCTGCGATTGTGGGGGTGTGTTTATGTGTGCTTTAGAACATAACTTTGAACAGTTCTGTTTACAAACACAAATGAGAAATATTACAAAGTTTACATTTAAGCTAACCTTAATGTTTTGTTTTTCATTGCTTATACTTGAATGGAATGATATAATGTGAATGTACGTCACTAAATGCTCAGGAAGGTAAAACGTTATATAGGCCTATTTGATCTTCGACTGTGTATTCAAACTCAAAATTAGCACTCAAGCAGTCAAGATATCAGTTGTAGTGTAGTGTTGTAATGCATATTTATAAACATTTGCCCTTCTTAGAATGTGATAAAATAAATATCAGTACTATCCATCCATCCATCCATCCATCCATCCATCCATCCATCCATCCATCCATCCATCCATCCATCCATCCATCCATCCATTATCTTCTGCTTATCCGGGGCCGGGTCGCGGGGGCAGCAGTCTAGGCAGGGAGGTCCAGACTTCCCTCGCCCCAGACACCTCCTCCAGCTCTTCCGGTGGGACCCCGAGGTGTTCCCAGGCCAGCCGAGAGACATAGTCCCTCCAACGTGTCCTGGGTCTGCCCGGAGACCCACCGAGGTCTCCTTTGGGTCCCAAAGGCATGGGAGACCTCGCCTCCCATACCTTTGGGACGCCTCCCTCGGGAGGTGTTCCAGGCATGCGAAACAGATGACCAAGCCACCTCAGCTGGTTCCTCTCGACGTGGAGATGTACCTGAGGCAGACCCAGGACATGCCCGGAACACCTCCCTCGGGAGGTGTCCCAAAGGCATCCGGAACAGATGTCCAAGCCACTTCAGCTGGTTCCTCTCGATGTGGAGAAGTAGCGGCTCTACTCCGAGCTCCTCCCTGGTGACTGAGCTCCTCACCCGATCATGTAGGGTGCGCCCAGCCACCCTGCGGAGGAAACTCATTTTGGCCACTTGTATCCGGGATCTTGTTCTTTCGGTCATTACCCAAAGCTCATGACAATAGGTGAGAGTAGGAACGTAGATTGACTGGTAAATCGAGAGCCTCGCCTTCCGGCTTAGCTCCCTCTTCACCACGATGGACTGATACAGCGACCAACCCTACTCCCAACTGGAGGAGGGGAGCAGCATTGATTGTGTTTACATGCCTACCAGTATCCCAGTCATTAGGTTTATCTGAATTCTGATCATATGTGGGATATGGTGTTTACATTGAATAGAGGAATGTGGTTATTCATATCCTTTATACATGATAAACAGAGGTGGAAAAGTAACAAAATACATTAAGATATTAGTATTCCTTTTAACAAATCTGTACTTTCTACTCCTACATAGTTTTAATGCATTTGAGGGGAATTATCCATTACTTTTACGTGCATCATTGTGTGTCTTTGCTGTTATTACACTACAGTGCTTATGATTACCTTGATAAATGTCAATGCAGCTGTGTTGGATTGCAGTTATTCCTAGGTCAGATCATGTTTAAGATGTCCCATAAAAATGCTGCAATTCTGTTGTTGTGTTAACATTATTTCATACACTATAAATTTATGGTTATGAGCTGTGGTAAATATAATACAAAATTTTCAGTTTAAACCTTTAGTTAGATCACATTACTATTTACATTACGCCCACTACTTTAGCATCAGTTTCCCTGCTGCTTTTCTGTTCCTCTAACTTTCCAGTTGATTGTCACAAGTGACAACAAATCTGTTGGTTGAAATGACTAAATTACCCACAGTCATGCTGGCAGACTCACTGCAGAAGGAGGACTGCATTTATTTGCCTGCTTTCTCTCAGACACTCATTCCACCAGAAATAACCTCCTACCATTGTGACCCTGAAGAAATCTTTTGTTTGTCTGCTTTCATGTTCATAAGAAAGTCAGAATGTGGTTTCAGGACTGATTTTACTCTGTTTTTTCCCTCCTGTTTCTGTTTTATGGCAGATGGACCTCTAGGCTCTGACAGAGATAATCAGAGCAGAGAGAAGAGTCACTCAAGGGACTTAAGAATTTTTATGTCCAGGGTTTTTCCTTTGCTAGCTGCTGTATTTCACATTTCCATTGTGACAGTGGTTTAGTACGTTATTGCACATGTTACACCCAAACTTGAATCCACTACCTTATTATATTTCTGTGTCCCTGTATTATAAGCCACTAAAAAAATCTGTCAATCCAAAATCAGATCAGACATTAGACTAGACAACAACAACAACAACAATGACAACAACAACAACAACAGTAAGCAAACAGCAAAGAGATTAAAAAGAAATAATTTTTAACCAACTGTTGTAGCAAACCACACCATTCCCAATGATGTAGGTTGGCTGACTTTTGTAGTGTTAAACCTTTCATAATAATACTTGTGAGCGAGAGAATAAGAACACAGCAGTTATGAGTTTGGTCAAAGATCCCAACTTCATATTTGTGCATTTATTAATGCAGACATGCTCTTTCCAGTGATATAAGGCAGTTTTTAAGGCATACCTTGTCATACATGAGCAATATGCATTTGAAATATGATATATTTTTTTAAAGCCTCATAAATCAGAAAATTTTCATTATTTTAGAAAAATATTTAATTACCATGATAGTACTACAACATAAGAAATAAATTCCAATGTTTGAAAGATCTGATGTGCTTCAAAGTGGAGATACTCAGGAGGACAAGAGGATAAAATTGCTCTGACAAATTTAGTTTTACAGTTTTCATGAAGCTGTAATTTGGCAAATATGCAACTATGAATCTTCTTCTACATAAATTAAAGACACCTTACCTACCTTAGTACCTTAGAACAACTCCTGAAAATGTCATGGATCTGTAATGAATAGTTCAAAAATAATGACTTATTAAAATTACTCAGACCCTTATTTTCAATGCCCAGTATCTTTAATATGATATTATTATCAAATTATTATAAAACTAATATGGCGGAAATTTTGTATGGTGCTTATAGGAATAAAAACATTATTTTCTGAAAGTATGAAGCAAAGTGAACCCCAGTCTCTAAGGTAGCAACCTATCCTGATTGGCTACGGGGCACAAAAATGTGTGCCCCAAGCTGATTCATAACACATCTAATGAGGACACAGCCTCAGGTCACCTGTTCACCAAAAGTTTTAAGAGCCACATACACACTCTTTTGGCCGACGCCCTGTAATGAGGAAGTGAACATATTCATACATATATTAAGTAAATGTTGACATGAACCACAGCACAGTATTATATCAAAATAATTTAAACATATTCTTTAGACATTTTTGCTAAAATAAATATGTTTAATATTATGTTTAAAGAGCTCTTCTTCTCCATGTAATTTTAAGTGGTAACCAGCCCCCACGGTGTTGTACACTGTTGCAGCTGTAGATGAGCAGGAGAGAGGTAGTGAAGAACTAGCACAAGTGCAAGGATATTCATAGTAAAACTGACCAGGATAGAAATAAGTGTATTGAGGCTGTTACTGTGGATGATGGAGACAGTTGTTAGGTTAATAATGACGTTTGGCAGTGTCAAAAAATGACTACTTCTGAGCAGAAAACAGCTCCATCATAAACTTCACATAGTACATGAGCATGTGTGAATCTTCCATATAGAAAATATTTCCAATGACTGGGGTACCCCTATAGTTTTTACCCTTATAGTTTTCCATACGCAGGGTACAAGCCCTGACAAAACATCACTGTATCTCAGGTTGGGAGTGAGAATGTGTAGGTGAGGTAGGCATGTGTCCCATGTATAATACCTAAAAATTCAGTAGACAGTAATTTTTGGTGTTGTCAGGCAAAAATGTCATACTAACCTTTCAAAATATGTAATTCAAGTGGTTTGAGAGAAAATGAGACTTCTAGAATAGAATGCCTTTATTGTCACTGTGTAATTAAAAACCATTACACCTTAAAATTTGGAGTACTACTCCTTTAAGGTGCCACATGTTAAAAAAACACAACCTCCACACATTCATTCATACGTCTACCACACAGTAAAAATAATTATTAAGTCTTGACAACTGTACACATACGTTGCTTGACAAAACTCGACAAGCAAATACAACAGACACACAAATAAGCACCAAACTAGAGAGCCAAGTGCCACTGCATAAATCTCTTTGCACCTCTTTTCTCTGTTGTCAAGCTTCATAGAAGCAATGTTTAGTTCCAGGAGGGTGTATTTTCTAATTCTGATATATTTTTCTGATTTCTACCTGCTGTAGCTTTGAGTTTAAGTAATTGAAAGAATGAGATGCTGTATTATGGAGAAAGAGCTCTTTTTGTCTCTCTTAAACTACTGTTTTCTGATTCCACTTTATTTTTTTGTTGGCCTTTGCAGTTTCTATTCTGTAAATGTTTCATTGATCACACATTATAACTCATCTGCCTTTAAAACTTATAGTGCCAGATCCACAAAAAGGATCAGTGCAAATGAGACAAAAATAAAGCATGCAATTCACAAAGTAGCCACTAAGGGTGGAGCATTTACTGCTAAGCAAATAGCGTCATGTTCATCTGTGTCATTTGCATGAATGAAAATAAGGGAATAATGTGCAGGATCAGCAAAATACAAGCACACCTTAACACTGAAAATAGTCTAAAGAATATATGAGAGCAATCTTAACTAGAATGTGCAATTGTCTAAGGAAAATGCATCCAGCTGCTGCTGATGCCAGAATGATTTGTGATCAGTGTGAATTTGGAAAAATACCTTTGTTATATTTTCAACACATGATCCTCATGCTGGATAATGGATCCTGGATTCAAACCCACTTTCACAATGTTCAAAGTGACACATTTTGCTCACTTTTAATTTCTTTTCCTCTGTTTGAAGCATGTATTAATTGCATAAAAATAACACTATGCCACAAATCGAAAGTAATGTAAAAGACAACTGATTAAAATGTGCAGTAATCACATAACAATAAAGAGCAAAGAGAACTAAATCTGCTTTGCAGCAACCACAAAATTAATAGGTCACTAGAGTGGCTTTTATCTTTCACAAGCATACTCAGACATACACACCACATACAAGCCCTGCAGTGTGATCAGAGTTTCTCGGTCACTGGCTTCAATAAGAATGAGATGCTGTATTATGGATACAGAGCTGTGACAGTTTGTTCTCTTTTTGTCTCTCTCACACTCCTGTTTTCTGTATTTTACCTTGTTATTCAGTTGGCTTTTTCAGTTTCTACCTTGTAAAAACGCCTCTGATGGCACGTTTTAACTCATCTGCCACCGATCAGCCATAACATTATGACCACTGACAGGTGAAGTGGTAATAATGTTGCTTATCTTGTTACAATGGCACCTGTCAGTAGGTGGGATATATACTGAGAGGCAATGAAAATGCAGTACTTATGCTTTGTGTTTATTTGTATGTATTTAGTTCATGTGTGTAGTTAGCGAATATATGAGTGAAACTGACCCTTAAGACAGGATGTCATGCTCCAGTTGCCAGGATTACTTAGGACAGTAGGGCCTAGTATATAGGGCC
Source organism: Coranthus polyacanthus (assembly GCA_037367275.1). Lineage (NCBI taxonomy): Eukaryota > Metazoa > Chordata > Actinopteri > Kurtiformes > Apogonidae > Coranthus > Coranthus polyacanthus. The sequence goes on along the minus strand of JAPQRN010000472.1, from coordinate 5,751 downwards.
AGTATAGTGTACACACTGAGCATAACAGTAAAGACAATTACTTAAATGAAGGAGTGGTTATTGTCTCTGACCAACTGGGCTCTGTGAATGATCGGCCTCATCCTGGGCGCATGAAAATTGGTTTGAATATTAGATGGAATAAACAGTCTTGCATTTTCATTGCCTTTCAGTGTATTAGGCAACAAGTAAACATTTAGTCCTCAAAGTTTATGCATTGGACACTGCAAAATGGGCAACAGTATGGATCTGAGTGATTTTGAGCATGTCTAAAACTGCAGATCAGTGTTAACAGTGGTTAGAACCCTACCGACACAATTTGTCACAATACTTCTTTAAAATCCATTTGAAACATGCACTCTGTTCAATTTATGTTAAGCACCCAGGTCACTTTCAGATACAAATACTACATTACTGTACTGAGTTTTCAGGTATTTGTGCTTTATTTGTTTTTCTGATAACTTTTTCCCTTTATCCCTACATTTTAACACACATATCTGTACTTTTTACTTCTTACATTTTAAAAAACAGTCTTGTTACTTTAGCTTTTATGCATTTGAGGGGAATTATCCATTATTTTTTATTTTGCATCATTGTGCTCCCTCACATCAAGTCTGATTTCAACCTGGATGCAACACTAACACATAGAATAGACAATCCCTGGGCCATTTCCTCTAGGTTTTCCAAGGTGTCACTGTGCCCAGGCCAGCAGATAGATATAATCTGTCCAGGGTCTGGGCCTCTTCCCAGTTGGATATGCCCGAAACACACCAAAAGGAGAGCATCTAGGAGGCTCTACTCTGACCCCTTTTCTGGGTCATTGAACTCCTCACTGTATCTCTATGAGAGAGTACAAATGTAATAATACATTAAAGATGAAACAATACAAAAACAACATGAAAGACAAAACAAGACAAAAATGACATAAAATATGAAACAAGATGAAAACTCCAATGAAAACTCGAGAATGAAGTCATAATATTTTGAGAAAAACATCATAATATTACAAGACTAAAGTCATAATTGTATGAGAATAAACTCATAAAGAAGTGGAAATATCAGACGAACAATACTCCAGACTCTCCAATAATCAGTTCTTTTCTTTTAGTTTTGTTCAGTTGCAGGCAGTTGTTAGAACACCATTGTGTGAATTGGGAAATGGAGTGCTGATAAGCTAAAACTGAGATATTGAACAGTGCAAGTATGGTAGTGGGACTGGCACAGTCATTGGTGTAGAGAGTGAAGAGGGAGGGGCTCAGAACCCACCTTTGTGGGGCTCCTGTGCTGGTGATGGAGGTTGAGGATGTTACTGCATCTTTAACTGGCTGCGGTGTATTGCTCAGAAGGTTATGTATCCAGTGGATGAGAAGTGGTGGGATATTGAGGTGGTGAAGTTTCCTGATCATCTTGTGGTGCTGGATGGTATTGTTGCCTGAACTGAAGTCTATGAAGAGGAGTCTGGCGTAATTACCAGGTGATTCCAGGTGTTGTAGGACGGAGTGAAGGAGGCATGCCACAGCATCTTCAGTCCCCTCTTTTGGCCTTATAAGCAAAGTGGTGGCAGTCCAACTGTGGGCCAGCAATTGGAATTGCAGGTGGCAATCATGTATTTATCCCCTTACCTGTCTGAAAACGCCAGTGAGCGGCCAAAAGCCTCCTTTCACAGGTTAGATTTTCTACAACGTGAAAGCAGAGTACACAGAAGTGAGTAGAATTGTTGTTTCCTGTCAGACCACTTGACCACATTACAATATGCTCAAAGGTATTTATGGAGTTTTGCCCAATGATGCCAAAAAACTACCAAGCACTGCAGCTTTATGGATAAAGAAAATATTGTAGATTAGAGTGGAAGTGGAAATTATTTGATTCAAAGGTGCATTATGATGTGGACATCAAAAGAGAATTGAATTATATGACCAATGAATAATCACACCTCTACTGCAGAAGTATTTATATTTAGTTTTTGTTTGGGTAAAAGAAGATACTAGAAAAAGCATTTATTCCACTACCATTTCCCTCAGACACTTATTATTAAAAAAAAAAAAACAGACTGTTGCCACACATGTCATTTCTTCTGTGGCAGCTCTTGAATTCTACAAACTGGCGCTGACAGCAAGAAAGGTAGTGAGCAGCAAACCAGCAAAGCATGAGTCAGTAGCACTCAGGAAACAGATTTAAACCTGTAACATGTGTTGTGATGTCTGGCAACAGCTAGCAACTTGACAAATCTTACTATGTCCAAGCTTAAGGATCAGAAAATGTAGTGTCCCCCATCATCACAAAGAGTTGCAGATGTAGGGGCTGGACAATAAAACAATGACGATAAGTATTATGATATAATTCTACAGTGCCTTGCACAAGTATTCACCACCTTGAAAGTTTCCCCTCTTATTGTTTTTATAAATGGAATCATGGTCAATATACAGTAATTTGGCGTTTTTGTCAAGAATTTACAAAACAAAAATATCAGTTGATTCAACATTGTACTGTCTTTCCTCTGCACTATAGTAGATGTAACAGCACAAACATATATAATTTAAAATATGTGATGGCATAAATATTCACCCCCTTTAAAGTGACAATTGGTGCTAGTCGTCTCACAACTAGTGAACTAGAGATGACCTGAGTGCAGTGGATGTGGCTCAAGTGATTGTAGTACAAACACACCTGTGTCTGGAAGGTCCAGTTAGTATTCAGTATTCAGTTAGTCAGTATTCCTGTTCCAGTTAAAACCATCATCATGAAATGGAAGAAATATTGCACGTGTTCATCTGCCGAAAGCAGGCCGTCTGAGTGACCGTTCAAGAAGGAGACTAGTGAGGGAGGCCACCAAGACTGCTATGACTACTCTGAAGGAGTTAAAAGGTTCAGCAGCTGAAATGGGAGATACATGCAACTGTTGCCCGGATTTTTCAACAGTCAATGCTTTATGGGAGAGTGGCAAAGTTAAATGAAATCAGGAAAAGGCATGTGGGAGACTCCAAGATCAACTGGAAGAAGGTTCTTTGGTCTGTTGAGACCAAAATGGAGCTTTTTAGCAGTCAGACTAGATGCTATGTTTGGTGGACACCAAACATCTCCACCGTGAAGCATGGCAGTGCATGGCATCATCATGCTGTGGAAAGGCCTCTCAACAAAACAATGTTTTGTTGTTTTACTTGTCACTCAAGTAAATTTTGATGTTGCAGTAACATTTTATCATTATAATAGTTTAGATTTGTTAAATGTTCTGACCATAAAGAGTTTAAAACCCACAAATAATACAAATAATAATCTTTTACATCATTTTTGTCTTGTTACGTCTGTTATGAATAATTTCATTCATTCATTTTCTGTAACCGCTTCATCCTCTGGAGGGTCGTGGGGGGGCTGGAGCCTATCCCAGCTGACATTGGGCGAAGGTGGGGTACACCCTGGACATGTCGCCAGTTCATCACAGGGCTGACATATACGTAGGGGACGAATAACCATTCACTCTCACATTCACACCTATGGCCAATTTAGAGTGACCAATTAACCTGTTTAACCTGTTAAGGTTGAGGTGCATGTTTTTGGACTGTGGGAGGAGAGAACCCAGAAAGAACCCACGCAGACATGGGGAGAACATGCAAACTCCTTTATGAATAATTTAAAACCACAAATAACGGTCTGGTTTCTTTAACCCACTTAGGAACAACAATCAGCCTTTAAACTGCAAAGATATAATGATTTGACGTTCCTGATAATTATCAATATCAACTGATATGAATATTTTCATCACAATATCAATTGTGGCTATATTGCCTGTGAAAAAATACAGATTAAAGAGTATGTGGTGTGTGAAATAAATCTTCAGATACATACCGGCATTGGAAAAGCTGGTCTTGATACATACAATTGTTGTCCCATTAACACAATGATGCAAAATAAAAATAATGGAGGATTCCCCTCAAATGATTTACAACTCAAGTAATGAGTCTTTTCTGAACATGTAAGTATTAGAAAGTACAGTATTTGTGTTGTAAAATTAAATGTTAAATGTAGGTAAATGTAGAAATTCGTCAGAAAAATAAATACTCCAGTAAAGTACAGATACCTGAAAACTCTACTAAAAAAAGTACAGTAATGAAGTATTTGGACTCCCACCTCTGCTCATTGTGTCTTTTGAGGTGTAAAAAGACTCAAGGCTGCAACAAAAGAAGAAAGAGGTTGAAGAAATTTATCTTACAAAAATAAAATTAATAAGGCAGCAAACAGACAAAAGGTAGCAAGAGCACAATTTCAATTAAGACTCTAAAAAAAGAAGGTCTGTAATAAGCACATTTTATTGGCATAAATAACGTGTCCCCTGCTGTTGCTTTGGTTGAACCTGGAATCACTCAGAGTGGTTTTCTCATGGGATGCCAATGCAGTACTTTCCAACTGCAGTCCCTGGACAGGTTATTAGAGCAACATGTCGTAATTGCAGCCTAGTGGGTCTGTGAAACATCCGATCCACCATGCTCCACCAGCTTCCATTTCAACTGGATATCACTGAGCTGAACAGAACATGTGAAACCCCCATGAAATGTATTGCTATTTCATACTGATATTTTACATGCATACGTACATCTTTACATCTTACATACATCTTTTATTCAACTATATTTTGAACATGAAGGTTATTTCAAAAGCAATTTGATAAAACAATAAAGCAACAATACAGGCTCTTTGATGTAGCATTTTGTATTTCAAAGATGCTCCTCACATTCTTTTTTGGGGACTCTAAGTGGGGACTGCATCAGCCAACGCTTCTGGACACAGTTAACAAAAGTCTTTGTTTTGTCTCATTAAAGTTTGAAAGGATATTTGTGAATGTATTGTAATGTTTAACAAAGGTTTGCCACAGTAATCCTGAACCCATGTGGTTTTATCAGCCATAGATGAATGACGGTTCTTGATGTGATGCCATGTTCTTGATCTCAGTGTTCAGCTATGGCCTGCATCTTGTTACAAGAGTAACATGCAGCAAATGGCCTCAGGTCAAAATTGAACCCAGGCAGTAAGACCTCAGCCCATGTGGTATGCACTCTACTGGGTGAGCCACTGGTGTTTTTATATATTTACAAAAATGTTCTCAAGCACTTGTTGACAAACTAGCAATCCTCAGCCCATCTTTTTGCTCCTAGACCTTTCCTGGATTCTGCTTTTGTACCACATCATGATTACAATCACCTGTTCACATCACCTGTTTCAAATCACATTATTTCATTATTTTAACTTATTACTCTTATTATTACTAAATTTCCCGTCACAACTTTTTCTTGAATGTGTTGCAGGCTTGAATGTAAATATATTTACATGGGTGCATATTTACAAATGAAATTAAAATGACCAGACAAAACATAAAAACTGGTGTGTTCATACTGTCTAAAATGACATACAAATCAAAGTCCATTTCTTTTGCATTTTCATGATCTGATTTAGAGTTGCATTTAATAAAGAATCTATTTCATTAGCACCATATTTAGACACTCTTTACAGAAAAGTGTGTTTATTTAATAAGAAATCATTTGACTATTCTATCACTAACATAATCACCTGAATCTTCATCACTAACAACTAACTAAATTAAATCTAGAATACATTTTATTTTGAAATACTGGTGACACAAGTATTATTTTCACACATGCGTAGAGCTTCCACATTGCACTTTTAACAAACAAGGCCCTTCAACATACATTTGATCCAGCATTAAGCTTGATATTTATATTTGATAGGTAAAAACATATATAT
>JAPQRN010000471.1:0-17273 GCA_037367275.1 Coranthus polyacanthus | reverse complement strand
TGAGCTTTGGGTCATGACCGAAAGAACGAGATCCCGGATACAAGCGGCCGAAATGAGCTTCCTCCGTAGGGTGGCTGATCCCTATGAGATCGAGTGAGGAGCTCAGCCGCCAAGGAGGAGCTCGGAGTAGAGCTGCTACTTCTCCACGTCAAGATGAAACCAGCTGAGGTGGCTTGGACATCTGTTCCGGATGCCTTTGGGACACCTCCCTCTGGAGGTGTTCCAGGCATGTCCCACCGGGACGAGGCCTCGGGGCAGACCCAGGACAAGCTGGAGGGACTATGTCTCTCGGCTGGCCTGGGAACGCCTCGGGCTCCCACCGGAAGAGCTTGAGGAGGTGTCTGGGGTGAGGGAAGTCTGGACTTCCCTGCTTAGACTGCTGCCCCCGCGAGCTGGCCCCAGATAAGTGGTAGATGGATGGATAGATGGATGGCATCCAGTACACAGCAAAACAAGAGGAAAACACAGAGAGGGCAGGGTCTCTGCAGGTTAATACACCACCACACAGGCAGAGGGTTACAAGTGATAATTCAGAAGGATTAATATTGGATACATCTATATATGTTCTATATGTTTTTAAGGAAAATGTTACAAACTTTGCCTTTAATGTTTATGCTGTTACAATAGTAGTATTTAAGTATTATTATTAAATATGTGAAATTCCAACTGGTTGATAAGTAGATATAGGGTGGTAGCAGTAGTCACATTGTGACAATGGTCAAAGTACATTTCTGACATTGTCAGAATTTTGTCCTATGATCTTTGGTCTGTGAACCTTTCACTGTGTAACGTAGGACCAATGTTTTGTACCGTTTTTTCATCTTTCATCTGGGACAGCACAAAATCGCAGCATATACCTGGTCTAAGAGGCATTCTGAAGTTGGCTGACAGCCTTTTATCCCCAAACCGAACCGCTGGTCTGAATCATATAACATTGTTACAGTATTCATTCATTCATTCATTCGAGAATGAATTGTTACAATATACAAACTCTTATTCAAACTCTTCCACAGTTTGTCAAAGCCTAATGTCTAATGTGTTTCTGCAGCTCTTCATACATGGTGGCGTTTTGTTGTTGTTTTCCATCTAATATAGCATTCCTGTTTGTTTGTATTAATTCAGTGAACGTTGCAGTCTCCTTATTGGTCCACACATGCAGCCACACATAATTATTCACTACATCTGTTTGCATTGCACTTATTTGCATTTACCTTAGCTGTGGGGTTGCTGCCTGTGGTAATGGGGCTGTTGATCAGAAGAAGCTGCTGTTCAGGAGAGTTCAAAGACACTTATTTTACTCATATCTCACTGTAACAAACTGTCAGAATACCTTTATTGAGGTAGATAAAGGTATTTGAATGAGTCTATGTGAAGAGGTTATAGTGTGGTGTGAGTATGATTCTGTATCACACTTTATCTCCTGAGCTCCTCTTCATGCTCTTTGTCTCAGAGACAGGACTCATATTGTAGTTTTGCATAAAACTATCTGTCAATACATTCACATCTAATATTTGTTTTTATTGCATTTCATTTCATGTCTAAACATGCAACTACATAGAACTACATTTTTGCTTTATCACTAAACATCTAAAAAAAAAAGATACAAAATGACCATGAACATTGCTGTTGTATTATTCATCCTCAGTCCTCACACACTTGTATCCAAAGCATATCCCTTTACATATGGGATATCTGTAAAGGAGGTAAAGTGCTGTCTGTGTTCATGGTGGTTGCATCATGTGTGTAACGTGCAATATAAATTCAGTCAATTCAAAAATGCATTTTCTGTTTTTAGAACATTTCAGACTCTTGTCAAGCCAGCCAATCAAGTTTTACAATGAAATTAATCCCTTGGTGAAAGAAAACTAAACAATGAAGAATAACAGAGTGGAGCGGTGGTAATAGTGCATAAATCCTCCTAAATGTTCTATTTGTCAGAAATGCTATTTATGTATTTTATCATGATGGATTCAGTCGAAGCCTGTCTGTTGTCTTGGTTGTTTGTGTTGTTCAAATTGTACTGATGTGTAGTATAGTTTATGTTTGTGTATTATCTTGTGTAGTAATATTTATTTTGTATTGTCACCATGTAAACTGCATGACCTCAGGAAGAATAGCTGCTGCTATACAAAAGCTAATGGGGATCTAAAGAAAGAAAGAAAGAAAGAAAGAAAGATGCCAAACACTGCCCTCTGCTGATCTGATTTTGTTGGGTCATTTTATGGCTGCATGTTCAGCCCTTAGCTTTATTAGGAGAATTTTCAGTTTAGTTTATGTTCTTGTTGTTGTACCTTTCACACTTCCTTCTTGAACCACAGTTTGTGTAATTCAGTCTCATGTTGCACTAATTTTAAAAGGGGAGTTCCATTCCCTTGAAAAACTTTACTGGTGCTTCTGTCTGAGCCACCTTCCAACAGCTGTGGAAGAGCTCTTCATATCTCATTTTACTTCTTTGCAGAACTCAGAATACAGAGCAACTAAGATAAAAAATTGGCAATGACAGTCAAACACTTTGCAAAGCATTTTAGAACATAAGAAGAACTAGATAGATACAGTAGATACCTGTGTGCCATGTGTTCTCCAAGTACGGACACATTTCATAGCCAGCAAAGGGGAGACACTAATAAAAAAAAGGAAAAAAGAATACTGAAGAGGCCAAAGATTTAAGATTTATGTATTGCATAGAAGATTTCCACCCATTTGGATTAGAAAGGTTTGGGTTTCTTATTGTTATTTATTATGCAATATCATTCTTACTTGTCTCATTTGTGTTTGACTGACAAACACATGTCATGTTAGATTTATTACCCTGTATACTCACATAGTTGCAGAAGGTACCGGGCCTGTATTTGAAGGAGGCTTGTATTAGAGACAGGCCTTTATTTCTAATTCCTCTGTTTAGCTTTATGAGCCAAGCATGCAAAAAACTACACGACATTTGAATCTGTCTAGACAAACAAGAAAAGAAAATGATTATATCTAATTCAATCGGTATCGAGAAGTTAAAACACAAAAAAAAAAATATTTTCTCAGAGATTGAAACTCACAGTTTATATTATTTAAAACTAGACTTCCTGATCCTTCTAAAACGGTAGCGTGGCCGAGCGGTCTAAGGCGCTGGATTAAGGCTCCAGTCTCTTCGGGGGCGTGGGTTCGAATCCCACCGCTGCCACATTATTTCGTTTAAACCCCTCATTTTATGTCTATCTTTTCCTGAATTTAGCGTTCCAAACAGATCGTTGACGAACGCTTGGCGCATTATGGGCAGTCTTCACCCCTAAAGTCTTGCAGTCAATTATAATCAATTTGTTTTCGGCTGAAACAGAACAACCCGGAACCATTTAACTTGCATACTATAATCTTCAATCTAATGAGTGTATTTGCCATAGACTTTAGTTAGCTATACCAAATGACTACTGATATCGCATGGTCTCTCAAGAATAATAAATATGTATACTATCTCTGTAAGTCAAGGGCATTAAATATATGCTCGCCGTTCAATTCAATTTATTCTGTCTGAAGGTAATAAATAAAAAACTTGAAACGTAATCGCAGAACAGTACAATGCTTTTATTCTGAAAATACTACATCGGATGTGTAATCGTTGTTGTCGCCGGACAGACGTATTTTGGCGGTGGGTATGTTGTTTGGAAAGGCATGCTTTCGCAGTTCAGTTTAATGTAAGGCCAGAGTTTACAAGTTAATGTTGTTAAGAAGAAGATAATTATCCACTGCTGCATTATGAGCTGAACGAGCCAAACTGACCGTAGTTTGATACATGAGTGTTTCAGTTCGGTCTGTTGTTGTTAGGTCAGACTGGTTTGTATGACAGCAGCGTGAGTCGACATGAAACCACCTCCTCGTAAACGAACTAAAAGAGACCGTAACCTTAAACCAGAAACAGGAACGCACTGTAAGCTGGTCTGTAAGTGGCAGCGAGCGGAACAAAGGAAGCTCCTGAATGGCCTGAGAACTCTGAGCAAGCACGTCAGAGGTCAGGGAGACATAGACTACGCTTACCTGAGAAAACACTTGCCTACACGGTCTACTACAGAGGTAAATAAGAGTTCGGTTTCTCTCACCTGCCTTCTGTCAAAGTAAAACTATTGCTTAAAACTATTATTTCCTATATATGTTATTCTGAGGCGGTATAAATACACACTTTGTTCCCTCTAGTAGAAATACAGATACTTATATAGAAAAAGACTCGTAGAATAAAGTAGAAGTACTGGTTCAACTTCTTTACCACATTTCTAGTGGCTTGTCATATGTGATGTTGTGGATTCACCAAGGGATCGTCTTTTCTATGTGTCATTGTTTCATCCATTTATGTTGGAATCAGTCTTGATGTTGTGACGGTGTGCAGTGATGCAAAATAAAAATATTGGATAGCTACCCTCAAATGCAATACAACTAAAGTAATGACCCTGTTTTGAAAATATAATGAGTAGAACGTGTAGATTTGTGTTAAAATGTAGGGAGTAAAAGGAAAAGTTGTCAGATAAATAAATACTTGTACAGATACCTCCACTAAATAGAGGTGAACATTTTATTGGCTTTTTGAAGTCGAATAATCAAGCCAATTAAAGGCAATTAGTATTAGTCGTGACGTCATCGTTAGCCCTTCACCCAAACCAAAACAATAACAATAAAAAAAATGGACTAACCAAGGAGTGGGTGAACCACAAATATATCATTTATTTTTTTTACAACACTGTAAACACTTGTTAAATAAAGGAAAATATGTTAAGTATTTTTTTCATATATTAAAATATATATATATTGATCACTATTTTTCTGAGCCACTTATCTCCCCTGATGAAAACCCTCTATTCTGGTGGAAATGCAATGAGTATCATTTCAAACATGTGAGCGTCCTTGCGGACGGTACCTGTCCATACCTTCCACCTCCGTTCCATCGGTGAAGGTTTTCTCCTCTGCTGGACTAGTGTTCTACCGATTTTAGACACACCTCTAACCAGAATGTAGATGTAAGACTCCGACATGAGAGCTGTCCATGGATCAGTTGTTATTGCTACTTTCTTTGTGTCCATCAAATACTTTTTTAGAGTAGTACCTGTCTCTTTGTACGTTTTCTGTCTGGCCAGTGATGGTCTTCTGTGAAGGCACAGTGTATTTGGGTTCCACAAACTTTTCTCGTCGCTCCGTTTGGTTTTGTTGCTGCTGACGCTCAACGTTTTTGTGACAGTGTTTTAATAACTCCTCATTGCGCTGGTAGAACTGTGGAAAGTTAGCTTCATCCCACAACCAACGTTCAACCTTGTTGTCCAGTTGAGTACAATAATACCATACTTCACTTCGTTTTATTGACATCTGCTCCAGTTTCTTCCTTGGTCTGCATGCACAGCACTCTGGTAGAAACAGTGCCTTAGTTCCACGTCTCCACCTTAAAACATAAATCTCCTCCCGCCCCAAATAAAAATTTGTCAACTCTTAAAAAAGTTTGTTGACTATGTGTACCGTTTTTGACTAATTGACTATTCGTGCACATCCGACTACTGAAGTACTGACACAGTATATCTGAGTATTTGTGCTTCACACCTCTGATGCTATAATTTTCTTCCCTTAGATCCAATCTGTGGTGGAGTTGCTGAAGAATAAAGTGATCTCATCTGTGAGCATTAAACTCCAGAGTAAGAGAAGGGAGGAGAAAAAGATCAGAAAGCCCATCGAGGTGTGGACACACATGGCTTCTGCTGTGGCTGGAACACTGGAAGAACACATATCCACTGCTTTCTCACAGGTACCAAAGCTAGTTGCTTTTAAAACAGTAACATCATATATCATATATCTCGTTGCTTCAATTTGAGAACCTGATAAGGATGGCCCCTGGGCACCTCCCTTCCCTTTGGTGGTCTGCCAGGCATGACCAATGAAATTAACTTACTTGAGATGATGATGATGATGATGATCAGAGCAGTAGGCGAATACTGAAATTATTTCATTACAGTCCAATCAGTCAGTTCTCTTGTAAAGGAAAACAGAGGCAAACAGTTCAGTTTATCATCACTGAAGTCCTTAGGCCAGTTTTTATTGACTTAAACTTGAAAAGAGTCTTTAATCAGTACAGCTGGTTATGTTTAAGGTGACGAGGGGATGATGAATGAAGACGATTCATTTTGGGAAATGTCACTGGGGTATCAAGCACTTCAACAAGTGATGGAAACACTCTCCACACTGAATTGTCTTTCTCCTGCTCCTCACATCTTTTTTTAACTTGTATCTTAAAAAGCCCTTAGGCAGCATAAAGTAGCTTAGGCTTCAGTTCCTCTGTGCACTTTGCACTCTGTAAAGTGAGCGACAGAGGAGGAGCTGCTCTTAATACTTAATTTGTGAAAATTAACTGTCACTCAAAAAATCTAACATCATCATCATGTGGTAAACAAGAATTGTTTTATTTTAATTGGAAAATAATTGAAACACCATTCATTGATTCATCTTTGCTATTCACTTTCATTCACTATTCACTTATTTTATACAGTCTACATACTTGATGAATGAGTCAGCAGAACAGTAAGCCTTCTGATTGGGTGGGCCTGAGTGACAAGTGGGTGGGCCACCCACAGCTATATGCCAGCTCACATGTTTTGAAAACACATTATATAACTTACTCACCAGTCTTAAACATGTGTTGAATCTGGTCTTAATGGGTTAAGGCTAGACATATTTTGGTGGTAACTCAGTTCACATAAAGAAACCACATTCCTCTACCAATTTGACTCTTGGATGATGCACACATATGGTCATGTTGCAGTGTGTGTGTGTGTTCAAGAGGCACTAAGCTAAGAGTGCACTTTGCACTTTTACTTCAAATTCTTGTCTGGTTTATTGTCAAATTCTGTGAATTTTTTGAAATGGATTTCATTCAACCATTATTTAACCAGGAAAGACTTGACAATATTAAAAATGTCCTTAAGAAGAGTGTCCTGGCCAAGGCAGGGAGCAGTACAATTTACAAGGTTTAGACAGAGTTTCAACTATTCATACATACCAACATACATGCAAATGTCATATCAACAGATGCTCATTAGGAGTCTTCAATATACAAGCAAATCAGGCAAAACATCGACAGCCAAATGCATCTGCCTCCAATCATTTAAAATGAACTGACACCACAACACAATGAACAAATACACAAATCCTGCTTTTTGCCTTTTTAGGGGTACTTTACGTCTTCAGTCACACAGACATCATGACATCATGATAATTGTCTCTCATTGTACCAAGTATGACAGAATCACTGTATAATATCGTGAGTTACTCTGTGATTCCCATCCCTAATTGTATCTGACAGGCCTGTGGAGTTGAACTTACTTGTCAAAATATTTTTTTTCTTTAACCCTAGTTCCTTCTAGTTGCCACTTCATGTTAAACTCCAGATAGGGGAAGGGGTCATAAAAACACAACATACCTTAATGGAATCCAAAAAAATAGTGGTCTAAAAACACATTTGCATTATTGTGTTAAATTTGACAGCCCTAGTTCATGTGTGAAAGCACACCTGAACGCACCTCTCAGGATGTCCTTTGCTCTCCACAGTTGGACAAGGTGATTATAGAAAGAAAACATGTTTAAATTGCTCAGTTAAGTTGCTCAGAAACAGTAACTACCCCTCAGCTCACCATTTTCCCCTCTCCGTGTTGCTCTATTTTTGTTCACCAGATGCTGATTATGTCATCCTCAGAACCTCGCACTCTGAGGAACTGTGACCCACCTCAGGTTCACAGACCATCCTCAGAGCAAAATGGGCCTGTTGGTCGCACAGTCCCCTTGAGACCGATTCCTCGTTTGCCAGTCCAAGGTATGAACCAGCTCCTCTAGCAGCTGTTGAATTCACCCCTGAAACATGCGCTACTGCATGTTTATTTTAGTCACTCATTCATCTCTGAATGCTAACATGGTTCTTATATCCCTGGAATAATGCCACTCTCCTCTCTACAAACACCTTGTTTCTTCATATCACAGCTTTTCAAATCTGTAGTTCTGATTGGTCCCTCTCTCACACTAGAGTATTGCAACAAATAATGCCTCTTTCCTTAAATACTCTGTAATGTCTGAATGAAACTTATGTCAGAACAGTTAACAATGAAATATTTCCTTATAACAGAAGACATCAGTGTCAGACAGATGATGCAGGGATGTTAGAATTTAATGTGTGAGATGGAAGATTGGCCACTAACTGGCAAAAAATCTACTGTCATGAAGGAAAACGGAAAAATGTGTGCAGTGAAATGCCATTCTCATTAAAGTATGATACACAGAGCCTGTCTATCCCCATAGACTCCCATGTTAAAATGTCCAACCTTACAGCAGAAATATACATGTCTACAGCCTGGTATAAATAATGAACGATATAAAGACACCACAATGAAAACATGAAAGTATGATGAAAATATCTTATTTGTGATAGAACACAGCATATGTTAATACTATGCTAATAGTAAATGCAATAGGACGAATAAGGAACGTACTGTTAACATTACAATAGACAGTGATGAAAGTGAAACTAACCACACACACATTTTACAATATAAACGTGTGCAGGCACATCACTGCCGGTGTTAAGACTGTCACATACAAAACAAAATACACATTTACAATACCCAGCCAGACCCTGAACCACCAGCCTCTGAAACCACAAGCTTACTTTAGCTGAGTTTGATTCAGCTCAGTTTCTCTCTTTAACAATGTAAAGCAGAAATGATGCCTCTCACCAGACATCCATTTTCTCACAGGGTGAAAAATAACTTCAGAACTGATAACTTTGCTGTGCAAATAGATGACATTGATAGAACATGTATTAGGTTCTATCAATGTCATCTATTTGCATGAGATGCATGAGATGAAGCAGAACAGCACATGCCAGCAGAAGTGAAAGTTAATTACATGGTAACGGGGACATTGTGTCTGTTAATATGCCAGTACAAAATCAGGAATACCTCAATTAATATCATACAGTGCTGCAAACTAATCGAATGTCTTCTTTTAAGTTAATTTTAATTCAATTAAAAACATTTAATGAAAAAAAGGTAAAAAGTTAGATCCCAAGAAGCAAACAGTTCTTGTAAACAAAACGGTTTACAAACACAAGCTTGAAAAGTGCTATATAAATAAAGATATTATTATTATTATAAAAACGTTTTTCTTGTAATACAATTTACAACTTTTTCCTTGAAATATTAAGATCTTTTTCTCATGTTTTTGTGCAATTACGACTTTATTTTATTTCATATTATGACTTTTTTTCTGCTCATCTTATTTTCTCATAATATTTTGACTCTTTTCTCTGAATATTCCTGGTAATATTATGACCTTTTTTCAAGGGTGGATTTTCCCTTATCCTCACACTAAACTCAACTGTAAATTTAAGATTTTTTTTTACATTTTAAAGGTGATATTTTGGAGGCATTTTTGTCCAAGTTTTCAGTTCAAAGCCAAAACAGAGAAAATAGCGTGGCGTAACACAAGGGACTTAGCCAAGATAGTGCCAAGATGTATATGGATAACATGCTAATTTTAACAACGTCGTTTGAAATATAAAATCTTACAGTTATGACAGATCACAGCTTTTTTATTTTGAGCTGTTGCATCAAAGGGACCTGGAAGAAACAAGGATACAGAGACATAACCATGATAAGGAGAAAAATGATTTGATAATGATTTATGAGAAGACCAGAGCTGAACAGGTGAGCTTTAGCTAACACTATTTTCACTGTGTTAACCTGTTTCTATCACATATTACACAGAACCAAACCCGGAAGTGATTGTTACTTGTAAAACTATTTGTACTCTCCAACAGAAAGTAATGTATAACTCCCATAGTAACTCCACACTGTGTTACGATCCTGCAGGAGATTAAACAGAGGGAGGAGGGATGGGGTCCACTAATGATCCATGATGGTCCGAAACCGACCCTACCCGACCCTGAACTAGAATAAAACCGGAGGGTAGTGTGTTACTCTCAGCTGTTTTGGCTCTCAGCTCTGGTGCCAAATGTCAGAAAAGTCATCAAAACTTGTTTGGCTGGTACAACTTCATCTGCTACTGACTCCTGTCTGCTGACAGCAGCCTCCTCCAGACACTCTGTGGTGTGATTTTATAACAGCAGTATGACCTGTATTTGTGGAAATCTGATGTCAAAGTAGATCATTAGCTGAGGCATTAACAGGAGTGTAGATGTGAACTGTACATACTGTAACAGAGGAGGACTGATTTTTATTATAGTTCCAGGTAAAATATAGAGTTGTATTGAAGAGAAAATATTCTAAGCACCTATATTCAGAAAAATATTAGCAACCAAGAGTGGATTTATGAAGTTCAGAGGGGTTCGCAGTCCTGTTTGTATACTGTCTCATACAGTGTACTGCAACTGGGCAGAAAGAAGACTTCCTTCTCTGATGTAATTTGATGCATTTTGAAAAAAAGGTTTTTAAGAGCAGATTGGACTCAGAATTTTTGTAGCAATTTTTTAGCATCATAGGGCAAAAAATAGACAAATTCCTTTCATCATATTGTAATGTAAATGGTCTGAGAGGAAATAAGACTTCTACATCTACTCCTTGCCTGTGTTTTTGGAAAATCTACCCTGCGATGCAGACTTTGGCTAATCACAAGTGTTTTCAGACAGTTAAATGCGTGATTGACAATTGTAATTACTGATTCCTGATCTGATTCCGTCAAATGTGACCTGGAAAAGATTCTAATGCTCTACTCCGTGTCGACACAGAACCTTGGAAAAGTGTCGCCAAAAGTGGCTCCAGCATGAAACAACTTCAGGTTATCTATCTATATATTTAGTCTTTTGATGAAAGGTGAGAGCTTCAGAAGGAAGATGTGTATTTTTAAATTCTGGCATTTTTCTTCCCATGATTTCAGCTCCTGCAGGTTAAAGAAAGTATTTTCAGATATTTATGTGCATTTCCATTTAACATACATAAATTCTGAAATTCCATTCTGAGTCTAACTCCACCCACTGCATGACTTTGAAAAGTACAACAAAGTCCCGAAGAGACTGAGAGGAGATGAGGAGATGAAGAGAGGCTGAAGGTCCAGCTGTAGATGTCAGACATGAGTAGTTCAGAGACATCAGGACAGAAAATCACAAGACACCTAGAAAAAAAAACATCAAAACATAGGGACTTGGTGTACAAAGGCCTTTAAACTGTGATGTTTTCTGGCTAGGTGAGCCTCCTGGTACCAACACAGCCTCTCCTCTCCCCATACTCAAAACCCCAGCACCAACCATGGGCTCAGGCAAAGCACTCCCAGCACCGCCTCAAGTGGTCAGAGTGCCCAACAACACAACCCCTCCACCAAAGCAGCAGTCATCTAAAGCAGCAGGAAACTCCCTTGGTGCCAGCACCACCTCCTCATCTGCTTCATCTGCTGCAGGAGAGGTGAGATTTGCAGCAGTGGTCCAGACCACCCCACAGCCCCCGCAGCACCACACCACCACCATCTGCTCTGCTACTGCATCCACTTCTGCCACGCCACTTCTCTCCATCTCTGACACCAGCCCCAACTCACTGCCTGGTGCTGCTTGTTCATCAGCAGCCTCCTCTTGTTCAGTAGATCCAGCCCCCACCCGCTCCACACACTTGCTTCACACCAAGTTTGGACAAAGCCGCAAATACACCATGGAGGACAATCCCAGGACATTGGGAGTCAAGTCTGTAGTGGACTTTGAAAGGATCTATCAGTACCTGACTGCAATCCACAAGCCCAGTGATGAGTGCAAGCTGACTCCCATGGGTGAGTGAAATTCTCACTACCTAGGGTCACTCATTTAAATAGAAACAAGGTATGTGTTAGGTATATATATATATATGTATAGGTGTGAGGTTAGAAGAAGAGATAAGATCTAATTGCAGAAAGAGAATATAATATTTATGTTTATGTTTTCTAGAGACCTATAGAGGACTTTTAAAGGCCGATGTAATAATGATAGTTTGGAGCAGGAACATGCAGACAGACGTAGGACTGAGCAAATGGTCAAAGATGTTATCATGATAAAATTTTTCGTCAGTCAATATTGATAACTGCTAAATCATTATTTCTGAAAGTTGTGGATGTAACTCCATACTGTAGTGCTGACAAAGGTTTAGGTACAGAGGGAGTAGGTTGCCTCCACATAGTCCACCATGTTCTGCTGCCATCTTTCTGCAGTAGCTCAGAAATCTGGCAAAAGGATAAGAAATCTCAAAATTCTTATCCTTTTGCCAGTTTCACAGCAGGTGGCATCCAATGTTAAGGTACATTACTGTGACCTTTTATATCTGAGTATGGACCAGAGTTAATATCCCCTTAACTAAAAAAATCCAGAACAGACAATCCAAACACTGGCACCATAGGGGAGGGTGAGTTGAGGGATATTCAGAGGCGACAGGTTTTCACTTGGTTACAATCTGCAACTTCACCAGTAGATGTCACTAAATATGACAGTGAACATTGAAACTGTTGACAAAGAACCTTCAGTGTCTGGTCAGTGAGTTCACTCCCTAAAAAACCTGCATTTTTTTCACTAAGGACCAAATACAGTGTCCAGTTTTGAGTTGATATTTTTTACAGTTGCTGGTACTTCGTCATTTCATTTTTCTTGTACTATCTTGTGTCCCTCAGAGAGTGCTATAGTGTTGGACCTACTGATGTCTCTGCCAGAGGAGCTCTGCCTGCTGGACTGCAAAAACCTGTACAAACATCTGATCCAGGTACAGTGCACGCTACACTAGTGCTTTACTGATATGGGCTTTTCAATGACTGATGGCGAAGCAGGGCTGAATAAATAAATTCATGAAAACTATATTAAATAGCCCAATATTGTGGGACCTAGAAATGTCACCAAGACTACTTAAATGTAAACCTATAGGCTTTTTATACCTACAACAGTTTGGTTTTGCCTCCACAGTGAGGGACTGTGTTTGGTATTAAATCAGGTGATTTTTGGATTCAACACCGCTCTGTGAAACTTTTAATGCATATAAAAACACACATTTTTAACATTTTCAGTTTTGTCCAAACCACGTTCTTGGCTTCCGGATTCATTTACTAAACATATTACACATTCTTTTTTCATCAGTTTCTGAACATCAGCACACTGACTATGAAATGGACAGAAATGGAAACAAGAATAAAGTGCCAAACCCCAGCTTTAATTTTTAGCAGTTTTAAAAAATATATATAGAATGACTGTGTGGGAGATCCAGCACCTTTCAACACATAGTGTTCAATACTTGCACATGTGTAAAAACAGACTATGGTAAAAGTAGAAGTACTGATTCAATGTCTTTACTGCAGTAAAGGTAACAAGTCCAGGCTCTGAAATGTGCTCCAAGTATAAAAGTCATCAGTCGGCCTTGGAGGACATTTCTAGTGGTTGTTTGTGTGTAAAGTGAACTGAACCTCACGTCATATTAATATAATGTGAAGACTATTAAACCATTCTAACTTAAAATCCAATGAAAAACTGAAAATGAAAATAATGATAATCTGTTATGTTGTTTTCATTTTGCATATTTTACCTAATTTTCAAATTGTTGAATAAGATCTCAAATTGGACCCATTTTGTGTTTGATTTACTGTTGGTACATTCAGCATAAACTTACAAAATAAGCATTAAATCACAAAAGCAACAGACTGCAGGTGTGTTTTTGTCTTGTTTTGTCCTGTTGCGCCTTGTTATGTTTGTCATGTGTGATATGGACTAATGAATTCACCAAGGGATTGTCTTTTCTGTGTTATTGTTTCATCCATTTAGCTTGAAATCAGTCTTGATTTTCCCTCCAAAGCAGTGAAACTAAAGTAACAAGCCTATTCTAAATGGAGATGCAGTTGCAAATGCAGATGTTTGTGTTTAAATGGAGAGAGTAAAAGGAAAAATAGATACTCGAGTAAAGATACCTGAAAAATCTACTGAAGTACAGTAATTAAGTATTTGGGCTTTGTTATTCCCCTTCTCTCTGAATGGTTTGTTTAAATTGAAGTATGTGGGGTCTGGGCAGTGTCACAGTTAGTCAAATCATTGGAATCATTAGGACAACCAAGTCATACAGTTTCTTTTTTGTCACTTCAAACAACATAAAGACCCACAGAGATGAAGCTATTTGACAAAGCCTCTTCCTTCCATGTTACAGGTGTATCAGTGTCTGTCAGCTCCCGCTGACTCTAAGATGGCAAGAAAACTGTTTAAAGATCTAAAAGCACAAAGGCAAGGAGCTGGTGAACCTGAGCGTCACACAATGGGGTCACAAGACATGCAAACAGAGGCACAGAGCATCCAAAACCCTGAAGCCAACCCACAGCAAGACAATCACAGCTGTGACAGTAGAGACACTGAAGCAAAGGCACTTGAGCCACAGGAAGCAGACAGCCAATCATCACGGAGCAATAAGACAGGCAGCCAATCCGGGCATGATGACATGACAGTACTGTGCCCCCCTTTGAATCCTTTTATGGTGCCGCTGGAGCTGCTGATGCGGAGGTCGAGTTCAAAATAAAACAACAAATATAATATAATCTACATTCAGTTCTACACTGTCCACCAGAATTGGTTCCCAGTGAGAATTAGACACCTGACAGATTCCAAATGTCACGTGATTGTTACAACCATATTAAGCAGCAGCCATTATTGTGAAATAAATCCCTACATCACCATCTCGCTGTAGAGGCTGACAATTCATCATTCAATCATTTACTTGATTTGTTTCCTCTGTCTAATAAAATTATGCATTATGAATTGTTGAGGCCCATATATAAATATGTGGTTTCTATACAATAGTGTTCATTAAGTATACTGAAATCCATGTGTGTATCAGATGTTATTATTAAATATTGAAATCAGTCACAAAGTCACATCCAATTCTGGTTATCTTTTGTTTTGATCATCCTGTAAAGTTGGTGAAATGTCACTTAAAGCCCTTTGGCTCCTTCGAAATGGGCCTTTATGATAGCAGTTTACCGCTATTGGAAGCTCTTCAGTGAATCTTGAAAAAAACATTTAGTTGCATTGTATAATACTGTGAAAAGCACAGACCAGGCTTTTTTGAAACCTACTGTAGGAAGTTAAACAAATTGTATTATGTTTGGGTTTGCAGTTCATTTTGAGTTCGTGTATGAAGAGCTGGACACACTCAGAGAAATAGGCTATGGATTAGTTTATGCTGCTTATTGAAACTCTGATGACGTACCACTAAGTATGACATACAGTTGTATGCAAAACTTTGGACACCCCTGACAAATAGCATAATTTGGTGATTTTTCAATTGGAAAGATGTAAACACAGTCTTTGTAGAATATGGAAAAAAGCACAATATTTCCAGCAAACATTAATTCACTGCATACTGACTACTTTGACTTTTCACACTTAAACTACTGTACATTTGGCTCATAATACTAACATACTTCTACTCAAGTTAAGTTTTGAATGCAGAGCTTTTACTTGTAGTGAAATATTTACACAGTGTGAACTTCTTCTCCAACAAGATTGAACTCGGGACACACATTCTGACCCTAATAGCATGTTAGTCCAGGTTTGAGCCAATATTTTCACTATTTGGTTTTTTTTTTCTAACTTTTTTTTTTAAACCTATAATGGCCCTAGTACACCATCATACTTGTAAAGTGTGGGGTTCTGAGCATTCTTAGAAATGGTGGCTCTTTTACTGCAAAATCAAATGATTCTGCTTTTTGCTGAAATCGTACAATAACAGTTCATATGATGATCTAGAACAAAGTGTTGAAAATATCTGGGTTATATTGTTGAATGTATTAAAATAAACTTGTTCAAGTGCAATTTTGTTTGCTTGTTTATAGCAGATAAACTTACGATATTAGCTGCAGCTGTGATTTATTGACAATGTGAGATTTGAATTTGAATTTCATCAATAGGAATTTATTTAAGCTCTGCATAGAAAGTCATAAATAAAATATAATATGAAATACTGTATGTCTGTTGTTAATTGTGAAGTGATGATGTGACGAAGAAGGAACCTCTGCAGACACCGTCTTACTTGCATATAGAAGGTGTATTGTAAATAAGTACAGCATCAAACAGGTACCATGGATAACCCGGAGGGGACCTGAAGCCAATATGAAATCCTCTGAATATCACTGTCTCTATCCCCATATATCTCTATATTTTCATCAAAATGGGGCAAGAACCTAATGACATATTCCCAAATGAAGGTAGCCCCCTTATGTAAACAGCACCCCGACCTCTGTACCTAGAGCCCTTTAGCAATGCATAACAAACTCATGCAGTCATATATGGGTAAAAATTCAGATACCACAAAGCTTTTTGGTACAATATGAAAATTTAAAAATGTTTAGATTATTAGTTAGTGAGTTATATCTACAACTCTACCATTTTCAAATCAGTCCCCACTATGTAACAGGCTGAAGGTTAGACCTCTTTTAAAATGCAATGCTTGTTGGCACTAAATTAATAAGAATTATCTGTACAGATGCTTTTTGTAGCTGTGCTTTAGACATATTTAGGGCTGTTAAATATTTGAATCTAATACAGAATAACTGAAAGTACTATATTATCTGCATTACCTGGTGTCTGAATGTGTGTTTTCCTTTACATAAAATACCACCATAAACTGATGGTATCATTTTTTAAATAAAATTCACCAAAATGCAGGAAATGATGAGCTTAACACTCAAAATTTCCTCCCCCAAACCCCCCCACTGAACGTGTCCTCCCAATGTTCAAATAAAACCTACGCCCATGTTAAAGTGTAATATCACTGATGGCCACTAGATGCTGGCTTCAAAAACCCTGGCTCCAATAGACCTCCGCTCCACTTTTATCTAGAAATAGTCCTAACCCTAACATGAAGAGTGTATTATGCTATAATGTATTATGTATTGTGTTATATATGGTATCATTTAAATACTTCACCATAAAAACATCACATTTTCTTTGTCATCATGTTTGGTTCAGAACATATGATGGAAAATACATCAGTCAGTTATGGTGGAATGGCTGCCATTAGGTGTTTTTGTGATGCTCCATTTGTGAAAATGTTCACCAAATCATTCAAGTGTACCAAATGTTATGCTTTTATGCAAAAGTGAACATTTTCACACCACCCCACACCACCCTCCGGAAACTGGGCCGCAGTTTCCGGAGGGAGGGGATCATGCTCTGCTTCAATATGTCACAGTACATGTTAACATTCATGTTTCCCTCAATGAAATGTAGCTCCCCAATGCCGGCAGCACTCATGCAGCCCCAGACCATGACACTCCCA
>JAPQRN010000469.1:2650-17300 GCA_037367275.1 Coranthus polyacanthus | reverse complement strand
TTATTATTATTATTATTATTATTATTATTATTATTATTAGAGGAAAAAAAAAATCCAAACCTACTAACTGGTTGGGCCACCCTTAGCAGCAACAACTGTAATCAAGCGTCTCTTGCAACGCTGTGGAGGAATTTTGGCCCACTCATCTTTGCAGAATCGTTGTAATTCAGCCACATTTGAGGGTTTTCGAGCATGGACTGCCTTTTTAAGGTCATGCTACAGCATCTCAATAGGATTCAGGTCAGGACTTTGACTAGGCCACTCCAAAGTTTTCATTTTCTTTCTCTTCAGCCATTCAGAGGTGGACTTGCTGGTGTGTTTTGGATCCCAAGTTCGTTTCAGCTTGAGGTCACAAACAGAAGGCTGGACATTTTCCTTCAGGATTTTTGGTAGACAGCGGAATTCATAGTTCCATTTTATCACAGCAACTCTTCCAGGTCCTGAAGCAGCAAAACAGCCCCAGATCATCACACTATCATTCATTTCCCCAAAAGTCTTGGGGATCATCAAGATGTTTTCTGGCAAATTGAGACGAGCCTTAATGTCGTTTTTGCTCAGCAGTGGTTTTCGTCTTGGAACTCTGCCATCCCTTTCTTTATGGTGGAGTCATGAACAGTCACCTTAACTGAGGCAATGATGCCTGCAGTTTTTTGGATGTTGTTGTGGGGTCTTTTGTGACCTCTTGGATGAGTCGTCGTTGTGCTCTTGGGGTATGTTATGTTTATAAGAGGTCAGAATTCAATATTTGTTCTCAATGTTAGTAATTATTTATAATCAGTATAACGGGCGGCACGGTGGTGCAGTGGTTGGTGTGAATGTGAGCGTGAATGGTTGTCCCCTATATGTCAGCCCTGCAATGAACTGGCGACATGTCCAGGGTGTACCCCGCCTTCGCCCGATGTCAGCTGGGATAGGCTCTAGCCCCCCCCACGACCCTCCAGAGGATTAAGCGGTTACAGAGAATGAATTCAATATAACATTGATTTTGATCACAGCTTTCATGTGTGTTGACCACCAGTCTTTCAAGTCAACTTTATTGTCATTGCAGCATGTACAGGACAAACAGAGAATTGAAATTGCATTTCTCTCTAACCTGAGTATGAAGTACAAAAAAATAAACATGGATAAAAGATAAAATCTGAGCAAAATAGAATAAATGAATATGATAACTAGACAACCGGGCAGGTTATGGTCAATGCAAATATGCATGTAGTAGTGCAAAACAATTAGGTTGAGGTAGCTTATAGTCTGCTAGGGTCCAGGGGTGCATGTGTGGAGGGGGGGGGCAGGGCCGGGAGAGTTCAGCATCCTGACAGCCTGGTAGGCGTAGTTACATAATTTCCTAAGACCAGCGTAACACCATCCACAGGTAAAGCAGGGCGCACTCATTTTAACCTACCTTCAAATAAATCTGAATAGAGCATCAATTTATGAGCTGGCACCTTAAAACAAACATTCCCATACAGGTATAAAAGAGCCAGTGTCTGTGTCCTTCGAGAAAGGCAGAGCAGAGGCCAGGATGAATGAATCAAGTGCCACTGAGTCACGTAATATGGTGACTAGCACCTTCACCTCACCCCCAACGAGAGACACATATCCTTTTGAAATAAAAGGCAGGAACAGACTTAAACCCAGCTGAGACTTAATGGATGGCAAATCACAACTCGGGTGGTCCGATGTCATTAAGTTGGAAATGGGTGCAGCCAGCACAGATGGCCTCAAGTGCACACCGTTGTGCTTGTTACATGACCTAAACACAACAGTCTTTCTTAACATGACCCACCACGATCCAATCTTTGTTCAAGAATCATCAAATTACAGACTATCAAAATCTCTTACCTCTGACTCAGAACACCAGCCATGAAAGTGCGTTACTAAGTCACGGCCAAACTCAAGCTATGATTTACCCCTTTTTTTTTTTTTTTTTTTTTCGCCAAGATGACTCTTATGTGTGAAAATGTCGCTGTTGGCTTAAAACACACTAAACTATCATCATTTGACCTCTGCCATTCCTCCCTCACAAATCAGACTCACCATTCTCACATGTCTCAAAGACGTAAAGACCTGGATGACGTGTAAGTTCCTCATCCTAAATTCATAGAAAACTGAAATTATCATAATTGACCCAAAGAATCTAAGAAATCTGCTCTCTAACGATGTACTCAATCTGGATGACATTTCTCTGATCCAGTGCATCTGTGAGGAACCTGGGAGTTGTGCTTGACCAGGACTCATCATTTAATATACATATTAAACTAATATCTAGGACAGCCTTTCATCTGCGTAATATCGCCAAAATTAGGAGCATCCTATCCCAAAGAGATGCAGAAAAACTAGTCCATGCGTTCGTTACTTCTAGGCTAGACTACTGTAATTCATTACTGTCAGGATGTCCAAATAGCTCCATTAAAAAGCCTCCAGTTAATTCAAAACGCTGTAGCGCGAGTATTAACAGGAGCCAGAAAAATATATCATATTTCCCCAATATTAGCTTCTCTTCATTGGCTTCCAGTAAAATCTAGAATTGACTTTAAAATTGTCCTGCTAACTTACAAAGCTCTTAACAATAAAGCTCCATCATATATCGTAGATCTCATTGAATCGTATATTCCACACCATACCCTTCGCTCTCAGAGTGCAGGTTTACTTGTTCCCAGAGTTTGTAAATCTAGACTGGGAGGCAGAGCCTTCAGTTATCAAGCTCCTCTCCTCTAAGACACCCTCTCTACTTTTAAGGCTAGACTTAAAACTTTCCTTTTTGCTAAACCCACCTCCCTGCCTCTCCATCAGACTGTGCCATAGACTTGTTGCCCGGAACTACTTCACCTAAGGGACGGCTGTATTCACTCTCTGACCTGCCTTCTGTCCCCGACCACCGAGCATCTCCTTCTTCCTGGCCAACTGAACAGTCTTCTGCCCACGACGACTGTGACTCCGCTACCCTCCGTGGTGGTTCCACAGCTACCGAGCACCATCACTGCACAGTGGCCCATGTACGTGAGTGCCCTCTCCCTGTCTGTGGCGTTCATTCACCCTCACCTCCGTGCTCTGCTTCAGCACGAGCCAGCCAACGTCATCTGTGGCCGCTTTGCCTCCCTGCTCTTTCCACAGCCTTTGCCGATCCGTGCCTGGCTGAGAGAGTCGCCTGTTTCTCTGTTTATCTGTTCAACCTGTGTTCAATAAATATTCACTCTGTGAAATCACCAGCTTCTATTGTGCTGCATTTGGGTTCACAAATGCACTGTGACAACCTCAGGGTGTCGGTAGTGTGATACCAATAACTTATAACACTTGGTGTAGTCTATATTGAAAATAATTACTCTTGTCCCATGCATAATTACGCATGCATAATTGTCCCATGCATGGGACATGTGAGACACGCATAGGACAACTACACATGCATAATTAGGCATGGGACAAGTGGCTACTTTTGCAACCTAATTAAGATTGTAGAGATTGGCTCCTAGAAATTGATAAATCATTTGCCTCGTGGATTAATTTCAGTCAGTCCTACAGGATGGAGCACAATTATATGGAGACATTTTGTCTTAGAAAAGAGATGGTAAATACCAAGAATATCATTTGACAGGGGCACAGAAGTCTGAACTTCGTTGAAAGGCGTCCAAGTATCACAGTGAAGGTAAGTGTCCTTTTTTAGATGAGGCTTTCTCAGCCGGTGGGTCGCGACCCAAAAGTGGTTCGCAGGCATGTTTTTAATGGGTCACAGCATGTGTGGTTACAAAAATCAATGTTGCGATCTGATGTTGGACTTTTATTTGACAAACGCGCGTGCACGATGTGCAGTAGGCTGACCGTTTGAAAGGTGACAGGTTAACTTTACTTGTTGGACAAAAAGGCAAAGTGTAAATATGACCTGGAGTACCTTCAGTATGAATTTACTTAGGTTGATGATAAAAGTGGACTGCGGCCTCAGTGTGTGATATGTAGTGAAGTGCTTGCACATGAGAGCATGAAACCCTCAAAGCTGAAATGCCATTTAGAAATAAAACATCAAAGGCAAACCGGTAGAATACTTTGAAAGACGGGTTCAGGAGCTGAGGACATCACAAAAATGCCTGGTTCAAACAAGAACAGGCACTCTGAGCCTCTTACATGTAGCTCATCGTCTTGCAAAGACCAAGAGCTTATCTTACCTGCCACCATGGACATGATCAGAGAGGTAATCGATCAATTGGCAATCGGGTGATAAGTTGAAGACTATACTGCTGTCAATGACACCATAGGTACGTGCATTGCAGACATGTCTGGTGACATAAAACAGACCACAGCTAGGCAAGCGCTTATTATGCCTTACAGATGGCTTTATCCACAGATATCGCTAATCATGCCATTTTACTTGTATACGTGAGACATGTGTGGGAGGGAGACATCCAGGAACAATTTCTCTGCAGTAGAGACCTCCCTACCACTACAAAGCGAGAAGACATTTTCAACACTGGACAATTTGGGTTCGGTGGGTTTGAGCTGGAACAAGTGTGTGGGAATCACCACTGATGGCGTTGCCTCCATGACTGGAAAAAATTCAGGAGTGGTGAAGACAATTCTTGAGAGGGTACTGAATGTGACATGGAATCACTGCTTTTTGCACTGTGAGGCACTAGCATCCAAGGATATGATAGTGTTTTTTTAATTTAAACTTTTTTTTTTATTATTATTTGACCAGACAAACAATATTGCTCAGACAGAACACAGGGACATTATTACAACAGGTGACAACTGGAAAATGTCAGCCGAGATAAAAGGACACTTAATGAGAAGGAAATCCTTTGAGTACATGAGAGGCAAAAACTGGGCCTCTGAATCTCAAATAAGGGTCCCAATTGGAGTAGAAAGTGTCTGTAGAAGAGTTGAGCATACATGTGATGCAAGTGTGTAATTTGCACAGGGGATACGGGGGTATCCGGGGGAATATCGGACCTGCCTTCTGTCTCCTGACCCACGTCTTCAGCCTAGCCCCTGAAGACCCATTCTGCCGCGGGTCTCATACTTCTGCATTCTCCTGCTTCCCCGACTCTGTGCTCAGCTCCCCGTCTCGCTGACTCCTGCCGATGGGAACCCGACACCGACTGGATTCCCCAGCTCCAGTACATGAGTGCTACCCACCTGTTGTTGACCTCAAGCCCCGCCAGGTCTCTCACTGCTGTCAGCCTGCTGCCTCAGTGCTGCTCGTTCTCCACAGCACAAGGAGCTGTGGGTCCCAAGATTATCCTGCCTCTGATTACCAGTTTGTTCAATAAAATCCCTGTCAGTTCATTCCTGGTGCTCTGAGTGTTGCTTTTGGGTCCACGCCTTGTGTTCATGTCACCAATATCATTTTTCCCATGCCAATTTTACAGACAACAAAAAAGAGGGAGAGGTAGAAGTTATAGCTTTGTAAAATACAGAAATTGATTTCTTACCACTGTGTTCTCTACAATAGACAAGTCATTATTTGTTAATGTTGTCTCTAATGATCAGATATCTGACTTGCAGGTATCTGGAAAAAGTTTGGTCAGTAATCCAAACTCTTTTTTTTTTTTTTTTTTTTTTTTTTTTTTTTAGCCAAAATATTTATAACCCTGATCCTTACAGACAGGCACAAAATCTGGATCGTTTACAACTGGAGTGAGAGGAGAGGTCTTACACTTCCCTTCCAATTTACAAACCATTTTCCAAGCCTTAACAGTAATTATAGATATTGGATTCCTGCACAATTCCTTAATTTCACTTTTTGTGAAAAGTTTAAAGAGAGGGCAGCTGCACTGAGAGGGGGGTGTGGGGGTGTGTGTGCAAATGCTAACTGATAGTGTCGGAAGTTAGGCATATCGAGACCCCCCCCATCAGAACAAGATCTGTGGAGTTTAGAAATTTTTTAACTTTGGTTTCCTTTTACTCCAGATAAAAGAGCTCAGCCATCCTTCGAGCAACTTGCTGACTTTGTTTGTCAGTAAAAGTGGTATCATTTGAATAGGATAAAATCTGTGTAGAATGCACATTTATTTATTTTTTTTAACAAGGGCAATCCTACCGAGCCAGGACAAAGGCAAAAAAGCCCACCGGTCCAAATCTACTTTAATGGCATCCATGCACAATGTTGAAAGATGTCATCAAAGTAGTGAACTACATTAAACGGAGTGCCAAGAACATCCGGTGTTTTACACATTATGCAGAGACCTGGGATCTGAGCACATACAGGTGTTGTATCACTCAGAAGTCCACTGGCTTTCGAGGGGAAAGGTGATGTCACGCTTTTACGAACTTAAAATTGAAATTGCCGCCTTCCTCTTAGTGAATAACTCCCCTTATTCTGAGCTGTTTGACGAAGAAATCTGGCTTGCACAAATTGCATACCTTACTGATGTGTTTGAGCACCTCAACACATTAAATGCGTCTATGCAAGGGAGGGGACACAACATTTTTGAACAGTCTAACAGAATCACTGCATTCAAGAACAAGCAACGAGGAGAATCAGCTGGTGGAGCTGTCATGTGATCAGACGGTGAAAAATACATTTGGTGAGGTAAGCCTCCTTCATTTCTGGGGCAACTATGTGATGGCTGAGTATCCATCCCTCGCCACTTTTGCAGTTAAAATTATCCTACCATTCACTACTACCTATTTGTGTGAAAGTGGCTTCTCTGCTTTGGTCCAGCTCAAGTCTAAACAGAGAAACAGGTTGGACACTGAGCATGGTCTGAGACTAGCTCTGTCTACCATCAGCCCACACATTGAAACTCTTGTCAAGAGTAAACCACTTCCACAACTCAATAGCTTCCAGGAAAATTTTAAATGTCAAGTGAAAACAGCCTGTTAGGCTTTTCTTGTGTTGTGTATAAATACAGTTATGCAGTTAATTTTATTCGTGCATACAGCACCCAGTTGTGGTGATCATACCAGCTGTGATGTTTATTTGTATTAGATAAATATCATAATGACATTGTACTATATTTGAGTTATCCAATTCTATAAATGTGGGTTGCGACTTAATGACCAGGGAAAAATGTGGGTCCCAAGGTGAGACCAGTTGAGAGCCACTGCTTTAGACTGCTAGCTTGCCTCCTTTTGTGGTAGTTTCTCAAAATCATGTATCAGTACAGCATGTGGTCCACAAGTAAAAAAGAGTTGACATTATATTCATAGTATTATAAGTAGTGACATTTGTGATGTGTAGTAACATGCAGTGACAGGATTGACCTAGGAGGGTGCTGTTAAGTTACTAACTGTTTGAGTGACCTGTAATGTGATGAAGACAGTAAACAGAAGACAGCAACAAAATACACATGCTCTCCATCTCAGTTCATTACATTCATACATCACCATTTCAGTAAAAAAGTGTGACATGGTATCAGATGTAAAACAATGGACTGAAACCACCAACCAGCCTTTGTCTCAAAGGGAACCTGGCGGAAAACTGGCATTTGTGGATCCAAAAGTTTGAGCTGTATCTCATAGCTAGTGGCCTATCGGAGAAACCAGAAAAGGTGAAATGTACTACCTTTCTACATGTGGCTGGAGATGAAGCAATAAAGGCATTTAATACCATGGACTTTGACAATGATGTGGATGATTTGGATATATTAAAGGAGAAGTTTTGGCAGTATTGTGAACCACGAAGGAACATTACATACCTGAGACACCTGCTCTTCATGAGAGTTCAAGCTAAAAGTGAGTCCATCGATGTATATGTGACTGACCTGAAACATAAAGTGAAGGACTTCGAGTTTAGGGAACTCAGAGTCATTTAGGTTTTACAGTTTTTTACATTTTTAACCTGTAAAGTGTATACCATTAACAGATAAATTACTTCTCATTTTTGTAGATGTGAATGAGGCCTCGTTCGGGAAACTCTGCAATGCCCATGTGGTTTTAGCCAAAATTGGACCATATAAATTATATTCATGGGACATTGCAAAAATTGCACCAGGCAGAGAACTTGAGAATGAGGTATTTGTTGTTGTTCTATTCTATTTGTTCAAATTCAGTTCAGTTGTGCTTAGTATAAGTCTTATTCAGTCTATAACTTTGTTGAAGTGTGGGGGTCTTGCATCATCTTGAAGGTTATTACACAGCTACACACTGAAGAAATAAATTATTTGACAACAAATGATTTAAAAATTAGTAAATTGATGTTGAAAATGATTTTTCAAGTGTATGATCAGAACTTAGCCCTAGCAGCGCACAGTGTTGTAATATGTGTGATCATATGAAATAATGAATACATATTTTTCATCGTCAAAGGTGAAAAATGCCTATAGCAACAAATGTGGACAAAGCTGCTCTCATTGACAGCTAGGAACACCTCCAAGCTAAAGGTTGGTAGAGAACAGACTTTAATGAGTTGATAATAAAAAATGCTACCAAGATGGAAAGAAATTTTGAGAGAGAGAGAGAGATGATCGGTGTTTGAATGTCCAGGTGTGGATATGTGACAGACATCAGGACAGAGAAAATAAGACGTATGCGGAAACATATGAAGCCCTGAAAGGAATAGTTTGAGTTTTTGGACTGGTTTTACCACCTAAGGAAGGCCCACATAGGTTTAAATGCATGCTAGATTTAGTAAAATTTTTGCCTCTGTTTCTTGGCATACAGTTGTTTTGCACAGGGAGCCTGTTAAACCTACACAAGTTCACTGAAAAGAACAATTCTGCAGCCTGTGTTATGTCACCTTGGTGTTTTAATGTTATTTTACATTTAAACCGACAAACAAATAAATCAATGAAGGTGATTCAGAATAGTGATATAACGTTTCCAGTTCAATCTGTCAGAATATGAACAAAGTGTGGCAGACTCTCACCAAGGACAGGTGGACTGAACATCTCTGATTAGAGACGTTACATTGTTTTTTAATCATCAAGGTGTGAGGGCTTGAAGACTTTAAAACAAAGTGACGAGTTGAGTTTATAAAATCCAGATTCATATATATTTGTTTTTGTTGTGTGTATTATCACCAGTATTGATGTATAATCAAAATTAAGTAATAATTGCATTTGCAGCTCAACAAATGTTTGAGTGTTAAGTCCTTTTTAAAGAGAAAAGATTTTAACATTTGCCTAATTGTGCAGTTGTGTAGTGTTCAGTTGTGTTGGAAAGATATATTTTAATTGTGCAATGCTAGAAGTAGGGATTGTTGTGGAAAAATCTTAATGCTGATCGGGATATGAAATAAAGATCGATCTCAAAGTGTCAAAGTCTACAAAGTTTTTTATTTGAAGCTTCAAAGGCACAGGTCATACAGAGTACAAAAGTAAGTCTGCAAGAGTGAGCAAAACAGAAGATGTGTGAATGTGTCTTATATGGGGAGTGGGTGTGTAAAAGTTTGTGTGCTGTTGCTGTGCAGGTTCAAATGTGGGCAGCAGTTGGTATCTGTTTATACCAGGAGGTGAATTTTTTTTTAAAACTGAGTTATCAGTGTGTGATAGGGACCAGAGAAATACAGGGCATGCTGACCTGAAGACACAGGAGCAGCATAAGGTGCAAACTTTATGTGAACAAAGTACAATTTTTATGTGCTTTTATGTGAATTATATTCGTAAATTGTCATAACAGGATATTACTATAGTGTCTTCTGTCATTTTATTTTCACTTTATTTTTATTTAAACTTTAACGCTGCAAAGGCAACTCATATTTCTGCTCCATCACTGACATGATTTCTCTGCCTATAGGTCAGCATCACACAGTTTCAGTTCAGTTCTCACACCAGGTCTGAAATCAGTGAACAAGACAAACTAAAATGGAAGACGATGCAGGAATAATCTTTACTTTTACAATCCAAATAATGCTTTCCACAGTCAGTCCTGAACCAGAAAAAAGGAGTGAACACAAATGAACACTACAACTGCACAATTAGGCTAATGGTGTGGTGGTGTATGTCCTGGTGTATGTTAAAATGTTCTAATTTACTTTTACAGTGTGTCGCGCTCTGCCAGCGCTCCCTCCCTAATCAGCTTCATTCCACTCACCTGGCCACTCTCCACTCTCCCAGTAATCAGCTTCATTCCACTCACCTGGCCACTCTCCATTCTCCCAGTAATCAGCTTCATTCCACTCACCTGCGTTATCCAGCTGTCCATAATCACCAGCCACTATATAAGCTCTTCTCCCAGATTCATTCCTTACCACCACTGGATGTTAATGGTAAAATGTGACTGTAGTTTTGCTAAAGTAGTTCAGGGCTACAATTTTATTTGCTCTTGTAACTAAGTTTTCCCTTAAATGTGCATTGCTATATCCACAAAGTGTTTGAGAGGCCTGTGGTCTTTAGCGGTAATTGTTTCCAGATAAGAATATTGCAGGTAAATAAAGATCAGGCAACAGTTTAAAAAATGAATTATCCATATGTCTTGGGGATTTATTGGATTAATTGTTTCAAATTTAAAATGGACATTATGAAACATGTTTCCTTCCATATTGCAAAGGTAATTCCTCCTCATGATAAGAACAGTGTATTTTTGGATCCACTGGTAGAGTCACAGGCAAACATTAAAAGGTGCCTAGAAACATCACGGTGAATAAAAATGCAATAAAATATAGCAAGTAGAACAAGTATTGAAAACCCTAAAAATGTATGAAAAGTAATACATTTTAAGGTATTTAATGGTATGTATGTATTTTTCTTCAAGGGCTTTCATGCGCAAGAGACGTAATGTGTCAAGGGGGGCATGTAGCACTCTTCCACATGGATGTCCAACAGACAGGACATCATGTGGTGTCTTTGCCTTGAAAGAGTAATACCTTGTTGCAGACCATTTTTAACCCTACTAATTACACATTTGACATATTAAGATTTTTCCTCAAGTATCCTAAGCTGTTTTTTTTTTCTCTCAGCTGCAGAAACAGGTCTCTTTTTGAAGCGGCTTGTATTAGAAGCAGTTCTGAGTTCTAATTCCCTCTGTTAGAGAATTATTCATATTATAGTACAAAGCCTTTTGTTTATCTGAACCCTCAGAAATTGAAATTGGAAATTAAGACTTTAAATCTGTTATTCAGAACAGAATGTAAAAATAGAATTGAATTTACTATATTAAAGTGGTAGAACTGTATAGTATGCTTAGCTGACATGCACACAATAAGACTGAAGGCAGCAGTTTATCCACCTTCATTAGCCTTATTGTTTTTCCCAGCCTGTATATGGGGACTGAACCCAGCCATTATCAGAAACTCAGTTTTTATTTGAAGAAATATGTCAGAAGTCTTTTGGTTAAAATTGATTTAAATTAAAAATTCCCACGCTTTTTGAATAATTCTTATCAGTTTGCTGAGAGTATATTGGAGAGAAAGGCTCTTACATCTGAAACAAGCACAAAGGCTGTAAACGGCATTGCCATATGACTTCTTTGTGAATGTGGTATGTTTCCTCCTTGATTGATCTTTTATATCATAGTAAAGATTCTTGAAGTATAGTCTTTCAGCAACAAAGAGGTTTAATATTTTATGCATTGGGATTGGTTCTCAGCAGTGCCACCAGCATTACTTTTGTATCAAGTACTAACTGAATATCAAGCAGCATTCCTTTTTGTGTTTTTGTAGAATCACTTGAACATCATTGTGGATTTGAAGAGACAGATGACACACAATGGGTAATAACATTAAATTGAATTTATCCATTATTTTATATGTAACCAGGTCAAATAAAAGTAGTATACCCTGTACAGAATCCATTTCTTCATTTTTGCTAGAGCGTTTTTTTGGGGTTTTTTTGGTTTTTTTTGCCAATGCTGCTGATGCCAGAGGAAAACTGAGCCATCGAGCTGTAACTCTGTGAAAATTCCATAAGAAACTGTATAGAAAACCATGGAATGTCGTTAATTTTATCCATGATTCATTGTATATGAAAATGCTGTATTGTAAGGTGACCTAAAAGGCAGATTTTGTGTTGTTTTGTTTTCTTAGATTTACCACTGCCGTGCTTTATGCTAGTCACTGTGTTAATTAGCCGTTGTCGCAGCGCTAAAATATCTCTTTTATCAACAATTAACCACTGTATGATTGTTCTGTTTGGTCTGAAAGACTGTTAACCAGAAGAAAGTTCACACACACAATGGAGAAATAAAGAACCACTTATTTGAAGGTCATGGTGTCTAGTTCCCTGGCTTCATATACTTTAAAATAAACATTATTACCTACATATTTTGTGGGATATTGACAATACATTTTATTGTTCCTTTTCATTTTCAGATTGGTTGTGACAAATGTGAACAGTGATATCACCATAGCTGTGTCAAAGGTCCAGCACTGGATGAGGACATTTGTCTTCTATGCAAATAAAGTTTTTTTTTTTTTTTTTTTTTTGTCCAGTTTTTATTTATCTTGTTTGTTTTTTTTTTTTTTGAAATACAGTTTCAGAAATTATGTTACTTAAGTCTTCTATGTAGATACGATTATGCCCAGTTTTTTTTTTTGTCTTGTCTGTTTAGAAATATTGTGTACAGAATAATACTTTTAAGTTAAGTTAATAAGACCTTGAGTCACTTAAGACATTTTGGGTCTGTCTATTTTTATATACCTTACATTAGTTATAGTCAACATACACTGTGAGCAATGTTATCTGCCAAATTGCAACTGGATTAGGGATGAGTATTGTTAGGATGATGTTGATACTGATACTGGTACCACTTATCAATACCGATACCCTTATCGATACTTCTCACTATAATTTGCTGCAAAATATAAAAATATGACATGAAAAGATGGTCGTCATCGCCTCCCCTTTAAGACCATTTTATTTTAACCTTTTTCCATTAAATTTTAAAAGAAATTTAATTAGAAATACAGTGGATACTATTAATTGGATGAAGCCTAGCCCTCCCATGATTGCTCAAAGGTTACAGAAAGTAAAGCATGTCTACATGATGGAATACATAACTGCACAGTTACAGCTAAAATTTATAGACTATTTTTTGAGAAGACACCAGTTACTCACTATCTTGATTTGGATTATTGTACCTTTTACTATTTAAAATGTATTTAAATTATTAACATTATTATTTAATCTATTTTTATTTTGTTTTATTTCTTCTTGCTCTTATGTGCTCTTCCTACGTACAGTGTTATATGATGAATGATGCCCAATCTCAAGATGACTTTCTTTTCTTCTATCTTATTAATTGCCTGTTAATGAGCAAATAAAGGCAACTAGTAACTGCAAGCAGTTAGGGACAGGCCCTCGCCTCACCGCTGGCACGTAGACGTTGTTGGGTCCAACGTCGTTGAGGATTTAGACTCATCCACCATCCTCTATGTGGTGCTAGAGAACACCCACCAAGTATAAGTCACGTTACTGTGTGTCATTTAAAACATATTCCATAGTGTGCAAATTTCAGGTCAATGCCAGTAGGTGGAGTCATGAGTCAGTGTGTCATTATGTTCAGAGCGGGACTCTGATCATACATGTGAAGTTTGGTGCAGACTGGATGATGTACAGCCGAGTTGTAACCACTTCCACTGTCCACTATGTGGCGCTAGAGAACACCCACCAAGTGTACGTCACATCACTGTATATCATGTATAGAATACACTGCAAATTTGAGGTCAATCGGACATTTGTGCGATGAGGCTGACTGCCTGTTGCCAGTAGGTGGCGCTACGACTCTGATCAGATATTCTTGTGCACATCTTCAGAACTGTACTCTCATCAAACGTGTAAAATTTGAGACAGATCCGATGCTCTGGACACAGGCACTGGATTTTTGAAATTTTTTAGGGGGCGCTATGGAGCCATTTTACCAAATCTCGACCCGAAACCCACATAAGTCAACAAAATAGACATCTCATGACACCTGTGCTAAGTTTTGGGAATTAGAAAGCATTCTTAACCCTGCAAAAACAGCTGTGTGTTTCATAGCAAGTTTTGCATCACCATGGCAACAGCATTTGACACTGATCAAAAGCTTCACAATGTAGCATCATCCAGGTCTCACAACTGTGCTGAGGAAATTTCGGGTGGATCTGATGAACCTAGAAGGAATAGTTACTAAAAGTATTGGATGGAGACAAGCAAAACTTTTCTCACAACTTGTACCCACACTTTCCCTTTAGGTAATTTGTAATAGCCATGACTCATACCAAGCAGACTGCCTGTAAGTCCACTGAAGGTAAAGCTCCACGTAAGCAGCTGGTCACAAACGCTGCTCGCAAAAGTGCCCCTTCCACTGGTGGTGTCAAGAAGCCACATCGTTACAGGCCAGGTACTGTGGCTCTTTGCAGATCAGCAGCTCAGTGGATTTCTTATAATGACAAATCTCACAAACTGCCCTTCCAGCGTCTGGTCAGAGAAATCGCACAGGACTTGAAGACCAGTCTGCGTTTCCAGAGTGCTGCCATTAGAGTGTGGTATTTAGTATGTTTTGGGTCACATGTAAGTCTTAAATAAGTAAAAAATTGCATTATGATAACACCTCTATGAACTGTATTGTGCACTGTCTGTATTGTGGCATTTGAACTTTTACTGCCTATATGACTGTCTGAGTTTGCTATATTTTCCTAGAGGCCTTAAAGTGCAGGATATTTGGGTACTGTTTAGATAAGGGGCTCCCTTCATTTGGGACTAGATTAGTGGGGCACCCCTATATGAAAACCAGATGTTCTTGCCCCATTTTGTCAAAAACAACCAGTCTATCTATCTCTATATATCTATATATAGAGGTAGGT
>JAPQRN010000468.1:0-17310 GCA_037367275.1 Coranthus polyacanthus | reverse complement strand
GACACATCGACAGACAGGCTAACACACACACACACACACACACACACACACACACACACACACACACACACACACACACACACACTGCTATGATATGCTTACATAGTGCAAAGGAAATCTGCCCTTGTAGATTAAAAATAACCAGGAATGTAATTTAAGTGTATTCAACTGTTTGAGGGTGCGCACGCACACACGCACGCACGCACGCACACACACACACACACACACACACACACACTAAATGAACTATATTAAATTTGTATTCCATACACTGTATACTCACAGCCTGTCCACTGCTCATGCTTATACCTCCACATTCACACACACAAATACACAGTAGCAGAATCCATGTTTAAAAGCTTTCCTGTTCAGTCACTTTCCATGTATAACCGCCTCCTTCTTTCCACTTTCCCTCCTTCCATCATGTTGAACAGCTCCAACTATAATCTTTTCTTTTACTGCTTTTACTGTTTGACCTTCGGCTGTTTGTTTTTACACACACAGCTGAGGAATGTCAGTAATGATGGACCCCTACTGTCAACACACACACAGCAGCTTGTGAAGACTTCATAGTGTCAGTCGAACTGAACAGGAACAACCTGTTTCTGTCTCACTGGCTGATGTCAGGTGCTTTAATAGTCACTGTGATGTTTTACAGTGTGGAGTTAGAGTTCACATCGCTGTTGTAACTTTAAGGATCAGTTTATACTACCTCCTCTACCACACAGGTCTTCCTCATCCTCCATCCATTCCACTGCTGCTTCTAATACACTAAACTAAAGGACATTTTGTGCAGGGTTATACTTCTATTACACTACATCTCAGAGGCAGATGTTGTGTTTTACTCTACTCCATTTGTCTGACGGCTTTACTTCTTTTCCACATACGTTTTTCATCTCCTGTCCAGTGAAAACCATGTTTTCTCCAAATGTGTCCATATCCAATATTTGTGATAAACTGAATAAGATTCAGATTAGATTCAACTCAGCAAAATTGCATGAGAAATGCAGATATCAAAAGGTAGAGAAAGGTTCTATATAAAATGTGCTAATGAATTATACAGTAGATGTATGGGTCAGTGACTTAATGCAAAGGGTTAAAATGTATATAATAAATAACACAATAAACATAGAAAGTACTTTAATACTTTTTTTTTTGATGACTTGGTGTAAAATTTCTGTTTTTAATCCACTTTGAGAGAATGTTTGGATAATGACGTGTCAACATGGTGTAATCGTTAAAACTTTGGACCAATAATTATACTTCAGGTGAAATCCTCAATAAAACATCTGTTTTTTTGCATAATCTTACATTAGAACTATTTAATAGTCAATACAACTAATGGAATGCCTTTGTTGTAACAAGATGGTGGACTATTTGTCATTCTTTTGCAGTTACACCATTTGACATTCTTCCAGTGCATTTGGTCGTAATGCTTTGAATTAAAAAGGGTGTAAATGTCATTTCAAATGATATGAAACAGAGATAAATACAAAATGTGCATTTTAACAAACCTGATGCATGGTTGTAGAAGTAGTTTTTAAGAGTTTTGAATTGCTCATCTTACATTTTACTGCACAATGAACACTGTAACTTTTAGACTACATTTTGCTGATCATACTTTTTACTTGTAGTGTCCTTTAGTTATGTGGAGAGTTCACCCTTTGCTGACAGTCACAATCTTTAAACCAGTGAGGTGTATTTCCTTTATCTCTGTGTTTGAGTCCGTCTACAACCCCATCGTTCTTTCTGGGTACTAGATGTGGGGTCGGCCTTGAGATGATGTCAGCATTTTTTTTCCACTTGCACCTGCCAAACACCTGCTGCCACACACACATCCAGGGTCCGTGGTGTCCGGTCTATCATAAAGAACAGGCCTGTGTGTGAGCTGCTGTCAGCTGTCGTTGTCTTTGTGTCTCCATCACCACGGCAACAGACGCTCACACTATAGAGCTTCATTCAGAGAAACACCAACTGTCCAGCTCCAGCTAGTTGTCACTGTACACTCATAGAAGGTACAGTGTTTATAGTTTAGCAACAGTTAATATTTGTGTTGTAGTTTTTCCAGATACTGATTATTACCATACATTTGTAGTAGCTCTGATGATAAATTGTACTTTTATTGTCAACCTGCGCAATACACATATCATGAAATGTAATGAATAAGAATAATCACCGATGCATATATTCATAAACAGCATGTCAACATTAGACCCATCACATGGATGCAGGGGTTCTGCAGTGTTTGGCCAGTCAGGTTCTGCCCCAGCTGGCCGTCACATCACATTAATCCATGGCAAGTTGGTGACAACAGTGAGGATAGTTTGTTTATTTATCACAAGTTAGGACTGAGCGATATGGCCCAAAATGGTATCACAATAAAAATGATTATCAGTTGATAGAGATAATTATCACAATAAATGTTAAATCATTATTTCACTATTTCTTTTTATTTCCAGTTTAATGGCCAATTTTTGAATCTGAGTGAAAGTTGAAGAAACCAGATGAAAGTGAGACAAAAAAACACAAAGGATGTAAAAGACAAAAACACACCTGTAGTCTGTGATCTGTGTTCATGTTCAACAAGATGAAAATGATGTAAAAGATGGTTATTTGTTGTTTTCAACTCCTCTAAACAACACAACATTGAAACAATTAGTTTTATTTGACGCAAACAAAATAAACCCTAAAGATCAAACAATGGACATAATAACAATAACCATCGAGGTGTAAAGTTTTATTCAATAATCACAGCCTCTGATCTCAAAGAAAATGCTCACAATATAATCAAAAATGATATAGCAATATGATTTAAATCTATATCACTATAGTCATCATTACCATTTCATCACCTGGCTCCATCACACGTCATATCATCGTCATAATGTTGACCAGTGATACATGTACCACACACTTCCCTCATATTGTGCAGGTTTGATTTGTGTCAAAAATTAGAGTAATACAAAACTTCAGTGAAACGCCTTTAAGCCTATTTTAATGAAAAGAGAACTTTTCAACATTATCTTCAAACAAAAAGTGTAGGGAGCTTTTCTAAAAATGTTAACAGAAAATGTAAATCAATAAACAAAATAGCTCCTACATTTTATAAAATAAATTAGTATAATATAATAAAAGTAATAAACAAATTGGAGTCTCAACGAGTAGTCCCTTTTCAGCAGCACTAGGGGCAGCACCCTACCCACTAATAAATATAAATAAATAGTAATATGCTGAATATCAGATCCCTAATGAAACTGGTATTGTTTCTTAGTTTGTGTACAGTGTGATTTGAAATGATCTTGGTCTCTTTGACTCTGCTGCTAGATGGAAACACTTCAGTGAGAATTAGGTCATTGTTTCAAAGACAGAAGCATTCATGTGCTTTATTGTTGGTCATGTGGCTGTTTTTCTCAGATATTTGTTGTTTGACACAGTCTTGGATCAGGACAGTGTGTGATGATAGGAGGAGATGGAGGGCGGAGGCGTGTTTGTGCTTGTGAGTTGAAATCAGTCATGAGAGGAATGAGTGGCGCCGCGTGCTTCCAAGCTGATTTGCAGATGCTTCAGGGTTGGATCGCATGTGTGCCGTAAGTGTAATTAAACTGGAATGTGGTTGTCAGGGAATGCCGAGGAACACACACACACAGAAAATCTGTAGCTGATTACCTGTTGAAACACAGACTGTTGAAGACATGTCCTGTCTCCATACAGTCTGGACTGG
Source organism: Coranthus polyacanthus (assembly GCA_037367275.1). Lineage (NCBI taxonomy): Eukaryota > Metazoa > Chordata > Actinopteri > Kurtiformes > Apogonidae > Coranthus > Coranthus polyacanthus. The sequence continues at coordinate 13,589 of JAPQRN010000468.1, read as the reverse complement.
ACTGGCATGATGTGTGTGCCAGTCCAGTGTGCCGGGGGGGGGGGTTCATGATGATTTTAAAATTAAAAACATAACATTTGTTGCAACTGTTCAAACATTTTGAATGTTGTGTACACATGAAGTGATTTCAATGTTTTTTTTACTTGGATGATGTGGTGCAACTGTGATTTTCCATAACCTACTTGACATTTTCTGTCAAGTTCTCAGTGAAATAATACAAAATATTGTTTTGAGTTTTTCTAAATTATGACCTCACAGCCTAAATGTGCTTTACACTTATTCTTCCTGTATGTCACATAAAACTGATATTTCAGCCATATTAGGTTATTAGGAAATTAGGTTTTGTTTTTATTGAACAGCTATTGATGTTATTGGTTGCACCTCCTGATATTTTATAAAATGGACATCATTGGACATAGTTTGGTATGGTATGGTAAATGTTTTAAAAATGTTATACAGGACTAAAAAACACACATCGTACTAAATACAACAGGAAATAAACTTGAACACATTCAGTGTAATTTCAAAGAACTTTTTCAAACTGAAATCATGGCTGGACAGTCACACCACATGACTTTTACACAACCTTTATGTCAGATCCTTTTCAAACACTGTAGTTGAGTGTGATGTTGTCACTTGTGCTAAAAGCATGTGACAGTATATACACACATCTAGAATTCTGGACAAAACTAAGGCCATTCCAAATGTCCAGACCTGAACCCTGTTAGAAACCTTGGTTCCTCATCCGTCTTTCACATTTCTGTTGGGTGCTTTATGACAGCCCTGGAGCATCATCCTGGAGCAGATATATTAAAGCTCTGATTGAAAATATAAACTAAAACAGGGTTATTTCACCAAATATTAATTTCTGAACTCTTCCTAATTTAGTGCATGAGTTTTGTATTGTTTAAAAATCAACATAAATGTGTTTCTTTGTATTATTCAAGATCTGAGAACACTTCAGTCATCATTTTCTGTAAATAAATGCTCTAAATTATGATATTTTAGATTTTAATAATAATTTTGAATTTTGGACATACTGTATTTTACTCAAGCACATGCCTATAAATAGTAAAACCAGTGGTCTTGTATTTTTTTCCAGAGTTGTACTTTGCAGTATAGAAAACTAAAGTTAGATTCCTGATACTTCTGGGTCTCACTATATGAAATGACAACTTTTTTTTTCCTTTTCTGCTCTTTTGTTTGAACACTTCCTTGTTTTCTTCCTGTGTCCGTCCAGTCACGTCATCTCAGTGCTGCGAGCGTCTGCAGAAGGAGAAGGAGGAGGTGCGCGTCGGCCTGGAGGAGGCCTTGAAGAGCCTGGAGGAGCAGCACAAGGAGGAGCTGGTGCAGCTGGAGGACAGGTGCGCCATTCACCTCTGCTCATGTGCTTAGCCTCACACAACGTTCAGCGCACACGGACGGAAGTATTTTCACTCAACATGACTCACTCAAATCCCGTTGTTTTTTTATCTGTACCAGATTGAGGAGTTTTTACCAAACAGAGTGGGACAAAGTCCACCAGACGTACCAAGAGGAGGCAGATAAATGTCGCATGTTGATGGAGCAGCAGGTCAGAGCACACACACACAGTAACAAGTATTTACCTGTACATCTTGTAAACTGTTGTTCAGCTCGTCTCTCCCATAAAACACCAGGGTTTATTTTGACATAGACACAGAGTTGAACATGATGAGTGATGAACACTGCTGCACACAATGACACATGACATTTAGTACTTGGATTGATTTACAGGCGGTTAGCTCACATAGCTGCAGCAGAACTTTAATTACTGTCTGAAATTAGCAACAATCTGAATCTTGAATCAGAGATGAACATACTGAAAATCTCCTGTTAAACATTTAGGGCACATTGTTGTACCTCTGCTCATACAGGTGTAACTGAAGGGTGGCACTCACACAGTATTCTGTTTTTACATGTAAAAAGCAGACTAAACTTCAACTTCAGTCTCTCCCTGTGCTTCTGCGTGCATGTGTGTCCTAAAGGTGGAGGAGCTGAGGAATCAACAGGAAGCTGAGAGGAAGAACCAGGAAGTGAGTCACAGTCAGAAGATGGAGTCTCTCAAACAGCAATATGAGACATCCATAACAGGTGTGTTCAGGACAAATACCACAAATACCAAAAACATACAAAACATGTCAAAGGTCAACACTGTGTGTAGTCTGTTACAGGCTGGAGGCCTTCCTTCACAAAAAGGAGACCTAGACTTGTATTACTTTAATCTAAATATTATAACATCAATTTATGCAGCCTTGTTAAATGTGTGCGTGTGTCTTCATTCAGAACTGAAGTCGATCCAGCAGACAGACCTGGAGAACCTGGAAAAGACACTGAAGGAAACAGAAGCTTCTCTTTCAGTAAGACCCATCTTCTCCTTCTATTAATACATTGGCTACAAGTTTCTCTTGTTAATGAGACCATTTCCACTTAGCCGTGTTGTGTATTCATAAAGACAGACTGGATCACATGGACATGGACATCAACCTTACCGAATCAGTCTGATTAGATATTTCAACCTAACTGCAGGTTAAATAGTGAAGATGTACGTTGACATTCCACAAATCACTTAATCAGAATAGAATTTAGGTCCTCCCCAGTTAGCATCTAATCTGCCTTAATTCTTAATTGAAAAAAAAATGTAATTAATTAAAATTAAATTCATTTAAATCTCTTGAGGCGACAATTTGGCCCTATTCACACCTGGCAATAACATCCATCCTGAGATATCTGACCTCAAGTGTTGAGCTGTAAACTAGTCTGTTCACACCTGGTGTTAAAATGTGTGTCAGTGATCACTTTGATCAGATTGATATGTAAATACAGAAGTTCATCTACAGCCTAAAACACAGCGGAAGCTTTCATTTCAAGTTGAACAGGCTGGATTTGAAATGTTCCTTAGTAAATTACTGTGCTGCTCGAAGGCGACCAGCGGCAGGTTTTAAGGTCTGTCCTGTTTCTATCTGTTACTCACTGCATGAAGTGACTGTGAATCAGTCAATACACCTTAAATATCCATATGACAACTTTGACCATTCTATTGTTTTATTGGTTCTCTTCATGACGTACACTATAGTGATGACTGAATCTTCAAGCACTTAAAATATGTTTATGAATTTCTATTGGTTTATGTGAACTATGGATATTCTGTTTCCTCATGGAGGGAAAAGCATTGTTTCCACTGCGCTCAGGCAGCTCTACACATATGAAGCAGATGCAATATATCTTTTCAGACATTTTTAAAATGTCTGATACAGTTGGTGCATTTAGTTTCACTTAAACAGAGCACGTCAACTGCGTATTCAGTCCTTCAATGCGTCCCAGGACACATTCCTGTTCAGACTGCTGAGAGAATGTGGACACATGCATCCCAGAGGACCTCTGAATGTGTCCCTGTCCTTGTATCCTCAATGCGTCCTTTGCGTGGTCACGCCTGAGGGATGTTAATGTTGGGGCTGAACAGCGTCGTCGTATCGGCCACAGACCAGTTTTGTTTTCCTCCATGTTTCTGTCCCTCCTGGAGACTAATCACATCATCTAATTTTCTCCTGTTGAATGGATTATTAAAGGCTTACCACACCTCCTTCAACTTGATTGAAAATCCCTTCATCATACTATTCCAACTGAGGTAGTTACATGAGACGTTTTTATTCTGACTCGACTATTATTCCTCTCATTAGTGGAGTATTAGAGTCTGTATGCAGTAAACACGGCTGCTGCTCTAGTTCAGTTTTCTTTACCACAGATATTTTATTTTCATTCTGGGTGAAGGCTGATGATTTATCATTTGAGACTATAATTTTTTTGTTCAAATCTATTTGCCTCCTGCCAAACTCCCTGTAATTACACATGTGTTGTCCAGTTACAAAGCTGGAAGCAGAACATCAACACCAAAAATATGTTGTAGTAATGATAGATACGAATAGACATAAAACTTTGTGGAAGAAAACTATTCCTAAAGCCTATATTTCATATATTAGTTGCTGTGTTTGCTTAGGTTTATAAGAACCTTGTAAAATCTCCCACAGGAGAAAATATTTGAGCTGTCGGCAGAGAAGGAGACTCTGAATGAGAAGCTGAAAGCTGAGGAGGAGAGGAGGAAGAGGATACTCAGCGACAAGAATCTGGTAAAGATCAGTGCAGCTTTAACACATGACATTTAACAGAACACATGGTGGACATGGGAGTGGATTTGAATGCACGTAATGTAAATGGAAGAACGTGAAGCAGTCAGACAAACCTGTTCTCTCAACACATTTCTCAAGTTGAACATCAAATATACAGTTTGACACTACATGCTTTAATGAAACTGATAAAACAACAAAAACTAGCTGTGAAAAACGACTAACAAAAGTCGACTAAAATTATAGAGACTTTAGTTTTCATCTCTCAATTTATTTCATAAACATACATACATACATACATACGTACATAAACTGAGTATTTTGCTGGATATGAAATCTATTTGCTGCCAGTTTTCCCGCAGATGGTGAGCACATGTGTTTTCCAGTCCATCCACACCTGGCATCATGGAGGCAAAAGTGAAGATAAAGAGCCAGAGATTATTTGAATATACTACACAATACTTCTTCTGGCCTTTTTTAAAACAAAAAAAGCCAAAAAACCCCAAAAAACTAAACTAGCAAACCCCCTTTAAAAACTAATTAAACATGTATATGAAGTGAAAACATATATGTACATAAATGCACAAGCTATCTAAAGAATTTAATATATTGACATGTGACAAGTCCATACAAATCTATTTTCAATATATGTACATATAGCAATTTAACTTTGGTCATTTCATGTCATAAATCTCTATCTTCATCTATGTCAGAGGTTGTATGTGATAACAATATGTCACTTTATAGTCAACATGGGTGGCAACATGACCGTATGTTATAATACTAATCATAATAAATAAGTAAATAAAACAATGGCATTTATTTGCCAGATGGATTCGGGGAGCCACCAAAAGACCACAACCTGCTGATCTAAGTGAGCCACCACGCTCATAAGGGGTTAAATATGTTAATAATTAATATATGTAGGGACCTGGTCATGCAGGGCCTTTAAAAGTGACTCATAAAATGTTTAAATTGATATGAAATCAGACAGAAGCCAGTGTACAGAGGCAACAATTGGAGTCATATGCTCCTGTTTTGTCATTGTGGAGCTGAAGCATAAAGCTGAGATGTTTTTCCTGCTGAACATGACTTCCCTCTGCTGGTCTAAAGAGCATCACACACTCTTACTTCACTTTACTCCCATAAACAGTCATCTCTGTTCACACCAGTGGTCTTCAGCTTACAACAAATGACGATAAGCCAGATTACACTGACTACAAGTAGAAATGTCATGTGCACTTTGTTTCAGAGGTTCTAATAGACAGAGGACAAGTGACTCATGCAGTGGATTGTAGTGTAACCCTGTCGTTCTGTTGAAGGACGCTTCATCTGTGTTTATGTGTTACTATGTTATAGTGACCAGTGTGGCTGTCTGAGCCTGCTGTAATTCATGTTTTTTTTATGAGCAGAAGGACTCTCACACAGTGTATCTGGAGCAGGAGCTGGAGAGTCTGAAGGTGGTGCTGGAGATCAAGAACAACCAGCTGCATCAGAAGGAGAAGAAGCTCATGGAGATGGACAAACTGGTGCGCGCACATCTACCTGCACTACACAGGCTACGTTCACACTGCAGGCATAAGTCACTCAGATCTGATGGTTTTCATTCAGATCTGTTTTGTTTTTCATAACAGCATGAACAGCCCAAATAACCTGTAAGCTGATCTTTTCAGTTCTTTTCAGATACAGATTTGCGATATTTTTACAATATGACAGTCTCAGTCTCAGTTTGAATGGCCATATCAGAATTCATGTGACTTTTACATCATTCTACATCTACCTTCATCACACCTCTTGTTATGAAAATGTTCTCTCTTCCTCTTCATCCTCATCTGATCACAAATTCACTGTCTTCTGCTGCACATCAATTTATAAATGAAACTGTAAGCACTGACCTCACTGGCCTCTGTGTTTACTTCAGTACAACAGAGCTGCATCTTTGTTATTGCTCTTTTACACATGGTCAGTTCAGATCTGAGAAATCCATCCGAACTGAGTCAAAGGCTGGCAGTGTGAACGTAGCCTTATCATCATGTTGGAAACTTGGAAGAAATCTATTTTACTTTAGTCTTTTTGAACACTGTTTCACTATAAGAAAGTGTTCAGTACGGTAGGGCAGTATTACAGTACAGTATATAGATAGATATACATAGAAATGTGTGATGCAGTACCGTCTCTACCATGGGATCTCTGGTGAATCCAGCCTGGCCTGACAAGATAATGTGATCTGGACAACAGGACTTGTTGGCATGTTAAAACCAGTACGATTTGCAAATAGTGGTGTCATTTCTATTAACAATGGAGTTACATTATTACCAGACATTTTGATCCTGTATATTTACATTTTTGATCCTATATTTTTATCTCATTTGAAACGAATGTTAAATCTTACATTTTGAAATTGTTAGTTTGATTGTTTTGAGTCTTTTGTTTGTAGGGAAGCACATATAAAACAAACAAACATATAACAGAAGAAAATAGTCAAATATGATGAAGTACAGTATTTTAAACCGCTTCATGAATTTACAGAACAGTTACTTGATTGTGATATATACCCTCACCATGATATAAAATATACTGTGATAGAAGATTGTGTATCGATCACCCTTTAAAGATATTGGCAATAAGTATAAAATCTACAGTGGAATCATTTTGACCTTTGTGTGTGTTGCAGGTGGAGACTAATGTGAAGCTGGAGGAGTGTCTGAAGAAGGTCCAGCAGGAGAACGAGGACTACAAGGCCAGAATGGACAAACACGCTGCTCTATCAAAGTATGTCCTTCTGCTCTATGTGTGTGTTTTGTGGAGGTGAGGTGGTGACTCATCTCACTGCAGGGTCATCAGTTGTACCATCTGCTCTTCCAGTCCACATGCCTCCTCTCTTTCTGTCACTTATCCAATGACTCCTTACTTTTAAACAGTTAGCTTCATATGTGCTGTTTTGTAGCTGTTGAACAGTGAACACATGACCCATGAGGGCTGCAGTCTTATGCAGTGATGGAAGAACTCAGATCTTTAAGTAGAAGTACTGACACCACACTGTGAAGGGACTCCACTACAAGTCCTGCATTCAAAGTCACAGTGTTCATTGTGCAGTAAAACGGTTCATATACTATATATTTGGAGATACATGGTTTTCACTGAACAGGAAGAGGATAAAAATGTGCAATCTGAATATTAAGTAAAGCTGTCAGACAAATGGAGTGGAGCAAAAAGTACAATATTTGCCTCTGAGATGTAGTGTAAGGATGACGTACTTGAACAAATGTACTTACATTCCACCACATGTCTCAAATGTGTCCTTTCCCATAATGCCTGAGATAATGTGTACTGGTCTAGACACAACAGGAGAAACACTGTCACCCAGTGTGAGCAGGTGTCTCAATACTGAGCCACTGAGTTACATTTTAAATGTCTTTCCCAAACTATGAATCAGACCCTTTATCTCAGTGGGGAAAAAGAATCATTGAATCATTTTAAGTTGGTAATTGGTGACATTTGACTGATGTTAAAATGAAGATTTCTTGATTGTCCACTCCCCCCCTGCAGGCAGCTGTCCAACGAACAGGCCATACTCCAGCAGACGCTGCAGAAAGAGTCCAAGGTCAACAAGCGCCTGTCAATGGAGAACGAGGAGCTGCTGTGGAAGCTGCACAACGGTGACCTGCTGGCGAGTCCCCGCCGCCTCTCACCCACCTCACCCTTCAGCTCACCTCGGAACTCTGCCTCGTTCCCCACTGCACCCCCATTATCGCCCAGATAACCCACCAACCAACAAACCAAGCAACTGACTGACCAGCCAGATTCTCTGCTTTTCAAGTCTCACACAGACTGAAACTTTACGAACACAAAGACTTAGTGTCACAGCAGTATTGTTGGATATTCGTCCCTTGATGAACTTGTATATTTTAGCATAAAGATGCTTATGTGGAAAGTGAAAAGACATTGCAGTGGTACCAATGCACTTATGTCTGAACGAGGGATGGGTTTTGTCCTCTGTCAGAGTCTGTCGACCAAACGCCTGGTTCTCCCACAAGCCTTTTTTTCTTTTTCTGAAGAAAATAACAGGCACAGCTCAGGGTCTGTACATAGCGCCTCACTCTCGTTGTGACTATCCTTACCTTTTTGTTTTGTTGTTATGTTGTACAGTTTAAATTCGGCCTCTCTTTCTAAAGAGGTGGATGAGAGAAAACCTTGGATTTGTGGAAACAAACTCAACGTTGTTTGGGTTTAGCAAATCATTAAATGACGGGTACTTCTCGGTGGATTTTCATGGATTATTTTTGCCTTTCCCTTTCTTTTAAAAAGGATGTTTTCTCTCCAAAGAGCGTTTTCTCCCAATCACTGATCTGCTTTGGACATGTGGAAAAAGTGGATGAGCTCGTCCCTTCACGGGCCGACAGGAACAGTCATTCAGAGTTTGTTTATCTGAGGAACTGACATGAATTCTATACATACATGAACCTTTTATCCAGTGGATATATGCTCCTCTGTGTAAGCTCCTCACAGCCTCTACCTTAATCTACTATGTGGAATGTATTTACCTTTGGATGTTAAATCTGAGCATTATCTCAGAGCCACATATGCAGTTTATTGAACAAGGACATTGTAAATCCCACTTTCCTTTTCCCCTTCTGATGATCAAAGGTATATACTACTGACCCAAAGCCTCTAAAACAACTTCCTGCCCAGATAGACACGAGGCTGACGAGCTGTGCTGGTGACTGATGAGTTCAAACCTGCCTTTGTTTTTGGGTTGCACATGAAAATCACCACAAAAACATCACTTTTGTATTTTCATGAACTACTAACTACACTACAATTCCCACACAAAAAACTGTCCACGGCAAAATCTCTTTACCTGACACACACTGGCCTGTTTGAACAAATTCAAGCGAAGTGTTTTGTCTGTTTTTGTCCTGAAAACCTCAGATGTACCCAAAATGCCTCAATGTACCATGTTCTGTTTTATTTTGAATGCAGAATAAAAACAATATGAGATGGGATTAACGTTGTTTTATTTTGAATATTAAAATAAACACATTAATACAGGAAATGTGTGAGATGACGCTGGTACCAATAAGGAGACAGATGTTGCTTTCAGCCTATTGGCCCATAAGGATCATCACTGAGCCCTCCTCCTCCTCCTGATGCTTTTCCCGGGTCCAGCTGTCCCGGTAACAAAGCGATGACTGGCGGTGGATGCTCGAGGTCGGCAGCTCGTACCATCATGACCACAGACTTGATGGAGTACCACCAGCCGTGCCACGTGTACCACACCACACCGTCATCAGTCATGGCTTGGTACGGCCCGTTGTAGTAATGACCGTTAAGGTTCCCCGAGTCACATCTGTCAACAAAGAACCATACAATGTCTGTAAATAAGTACAGAATTCTAACACTTTAACTTTGTTATTAATTAATTTGTACACAATTTTTTTCTGAAGGAGTGATGACATTAAAAAAAGTTGCAAATCCTTGGGTAGGAGACTTCCTGGACTGACAATGACTGACTTTGGATGAGATGCATATAGTTTTAGGAATCCAAGAACTCCACGGCATCTCTTTTTAAACAATTAAAATGCCTTTATTGTGGTGGCAGGGTCATAATAGTCAGTGGGTTATAATTGTACTAAAAGAGAGTAGAGTTTTTAATTTATTGTAAGCTAGAATCAGAACTCTTAAACAATGTCAGTTAATAAATGCAATACTTTAACATTTCCAGGGTGTCTACAAGTATCAGATACTTCAAATTAATGTTTTTTGTAGGTAATTTTAACCAAATTTAAGACACGGTTTTGGGCAAATCTTCTTTCTTCTTCCCCAGGCATCACAGGTCAGTAGTATGTGGTCACAATCAGGACATTTAAGCTGACAAATAATGGTGATTAATGATTTTATTTGTCTTTTTCTAATTTTGTAAGTCATGAAAATCAGTTTTACCTCAAACTGATGTTTCATGACTTACAAAATGATGTTTTAAATTGACAAACATATGTGTAGTTGATGGCATAATTCAAATGGGATCAAACTGACTTTTGTCCCATGGGACACAGCAGAAGGGGACTGTTAGGTTGAGTGGTGCGTTTAAAGTTTTGCAACATCAGAAAGGTTGACTTTAACGTAGAAGAGCTTGCCTCACTTTGACTAAAAAAATAAAAGATAAAATGTCACAAAAATCACATTTCCGACTCTTATAAAATTGAATTTAAGACATTTGAAGGACCTGCAGACAGCCTGATGTTAATGTTAAAGAAGCTTTGTTCTTTACCTGCTGAACCACCAGCCAGACTTGCTGTGTTTGAAACATCTGGCATCTGCATCATCAGCGTTTTTGACGCTGTTCGGATGATCGTAAGTGCTAAATTTGATGCCCCTTGATGCTGAAGCTGGACCCGCGGAGGGGGGGCTGTGAGCGTCGGCCAGGGCATCCCCTGCATTCCCAGTGTATTCTCCCAGATGCAACTGGTACTGGTCCTATGAAACACACAGGGTGGGGTAATGAGTATAGACAACAGAAGAAAGAGAGGAAAATGCAGTATGGATTAAAGAGAAAAAAACAGCACATAGAAGACTTTATAAGCAGCTGGCAAGGAGATGTGCAGCCAGACGTCCTTGTTGAGCTCATGAGTCTCAGAATATCACCAGACTAAATAAGATCCTTCATGTTATGGGGAAATGGACAGGCTTTGGTTAGAGGCAGATAGAGAAAGGAAGAGTAAAAAAAAGAAATGCAGCAAATGATTGAAGTAGTAGTTAACATGGTTCATCTCACCTCCACAATGGCAGCCATTAAAGTTTGATTACATTAAAGTTTTACAATGGTCTGGAAATGTCTGGTTTACCTTTTCATCATCTACTTTAAAGTTCTTGTACTCCGCATAGCGCTGATTACCCTCAAAGTCCTCCATGTCGATGCGCAGGTCGTAGGTTCCTACAAAACCAGTGGTGGTAGAAGTATTCACAGCCTTTAGTTCACTAAAAGTACTAATGCCACAGTGTAAAAACATTTTACTACAAGTTCAACTTCAGCAACTTAAGTAAGGTATTCAAGTACTATCAGCAAAATGTAATTAAAGTATGAATGACAACAAATCCAAGAGGGTTTATTTAGCTTAAGGAGGATGAGAATTTTAAACTCAACCCATAAAAGAAACACTTCATCCTTCAGTTTTTCACAAAACTTCAAAATCAACATATTTGGAGACATGTGACTTTCACTGGACAAGAAAAAGATGAAAATTGTCATCTGAACAGGAACTATAGCTGTGGAGGAAAAAATACATTTGCCTCAGAGATGTAGTGGAGTATGAAGCTGCAGAAAATGGAAATACTAGTAAAGTAACTCAAAGTTTAGACCAGTACTTGAGTAGAAGTACTTAGTCCACACTGTAAAACAGGGCAGCATTCTGTCAAGTCATGTCATGCTCTTACCTTGTGAGGTGAGATGGTGCAGAGGGTCATTGCCGAGCCAGAATTCTCCATCAGGGGAGAAGAGGTCACCAAATCCATGCTTATACTCCACCCACGCCCTGCGCACACACACACAAATGATACATGATAGACACAGACTGCAGATGATAGTGTCTATGTGTAAAGATGATACGATCACCTGTCAAAGCTCTCTTTGCCGTCTCTCCTCCTCTGGAAGATGGTCCATCCTCCTCCGTTGTTCATGTCGCAGTAGACGGTCAGTGCTGATGGAGAGCCATCAGGCCGGATCATGTAGAGACCGCTGGCCACATTATCGCCTGCAAACACCTCTGAGCAGTCTGTATGACACGCAGAGGCAGAGAGATTCAAAGTTACTCTTGTAATCTCACTGGTTTGGATGCAGGAGCAGATGATGATACAGTCTCCCTTTGCTGTCTGTTTCACCTTGTTGCATCTTGTACATTTTTGTCTTGTTCAGTCTTTTCTATGTGTTATTGTTTCATCCATTTATGTTGAAATCAATCTTGATGTTGTTATTTTTATTATTATACATATTATTTTTTATTTTGGATCATTGTGCAAGGTCCACATCATGCATCATGCTGGAGCAACAAGACAAAGACCACATAAAAAACAAACACAATGTCAAATACCCAAGACAAAAATGACGTAGAAGATGCAACAAGATGTATCGAGATGCACCTGTAGTTTTGAATTGTGATTTAGTGCTTATTTTATTCATTTTGTTCATTTTGATTTAATGTTGTGAAAGATGAAAATGTAATTTGTGGTTTTAAACTCTTCTTTATAGTCAGAACATGACAAACAGCAGACCATTTCACAAATCTAGAACTAGAACTAAAAATATTATTATGATGAAATGTTTGTTCAACATCACAATATACATGAGTCAAATTAAACAAAACAACAAAACACTGAAACATTTGGAGGAGTTTTTAACTGAGAATGTGAACAAAATAAACCCCAAAGACAAAAGAAAGATGTATACGATAAATATAATGTAATAATTAAAATTTACATATGGCTGCCCTACATCATGGTGACTTGATCCTTCTATATGATTGAACATACTGATGACTGGAGCTTGAAGATGCTACAGACAGGTAGAACAGACACAGCAGGTGGATGTAGGCTGTAGGGAAGCGAACATCACCAACAGAGATCCAACAGTACCAGGTCTGAGACACAGAAATGGGCTGGTACCTCTGTGGAGGTTCTCGGGGCCCAGATGTACGTTGGGGATGAGCTGCAGCTGGTGGGTCTGGCTGCTGTGGAGCTGCTGGATGTAGTGATGCTGGTCATTGATCACATTTATCAGGTGCTGGATTTCTGCCTCCAGACGGACCACCTGCTCCTCACATGGTACAGGGGCCTGGAAAGAGACGAAGGACCAGAGGTGGAAATATTCACATCCTTTAAATAAAAGTACTAATACAGCAATGTAAAATACTCCTCTACCTGTGTCCCTGTGACTGATACATTATTATATCTGACACCATTAGTTGATTAACACTTTTCCATAGTTTTGTGCTTTTTCCTCTCTGTCCTCTCTCTTCCTACTCCATCCTACAGGTATCTCTGGATCTGGAGCTGTATGTTCCTGATGTGTGGTTCTCGACTCCATCCTGTCCAATGTTTCCTCCAGTGTCTGTGTTGTTTGTTCTCTCTATATCTTCCTGTCTGTGTTAATGTTGTGTCATGCTGAGCGTGTCCACTGTTTACCATTGTCTGTCCACACAACACCTATTGCACCTATTGTCTGTCCATCCTGGCATCTGTGGCTTTTCCTGAGGTTTCTACCATTTTTCCCAGATGGGTTTTTTGTGCAGTTTTTCCTCACTAGAAATGAAGGTCTAAAGGCGTTGTACCTTGTACACACTGTAAAGCCCTTTGAAGCAAACCTTGATTTGTGATTTTGGGCTATATAAATAAAATTGAATTGAATTGAATTGAATTGAATTGAATTGAATTGAATTGAATTGAATTGAATTG
>JAPQRN010000467.1:0-10920 GCA_037367275.1 Coranthus polyacanthus | reverse complement strand
CAGCGCCCGATACAACTTTCATCTGTTGAATTTGTGTGCAAGGAGTTATGTTATGGGAGTGGTCATGAAATCATAAAATGTGCCTGTGAGCATGTTTTATCATGTCAACATATGATATAAATTAAATGGCCAGGAGTTATTGCAACTGCAGAGCACAACTATATATAGTTATGAACACAGTAGGCAAGTTTATTTATATAGCGCATTTCATACACTAAGGCGATTCAAAGTGCTGTACATCACCAAAAGGAACATTTAGATGAAAATCAATTAAAAGAAAGAGTATGTAAAATATTAATGAGAAAATAGTATACCTGAAGAATTATGAATGTGATTAAAATAAAGTACAGTACTTAAGAATTATGTTAAGAATTATGTTATACCACTTAGACTGCGACAGCATTAACGGTGTTGAAAACATTTTTTATTACTTCACCGGCGGTGTCAGGCAAGATGTACAGGCAGTCAATGGCACCTGAGATTATTCGTCTCATCACACACGTTTGTAGTAGTATCCTGCCAAACAAAAAACACACTTCTTCTATACCACTTGCAGTAAGGTGTTATGGTATACTTCTGGTTGCCACAATTACACTGCAATAAGAAGACATCAATCATCACCGCATGAAAAGAGAAATGTTTTAAAGTATGTAAATTTGGGGAACAAACTGTCATCTACTGGCAGGTTGTTCCAGTTGCATGCGGTGTAACAGCTAACAGCTAATGTATTATCTCAGTAAGTGTCCACAGCTTTAAACACCTTAGTATCAGCCACCCAAAAAGTTAAAAAAAGGAAAGGAGGAAGACAAAGTAGGCAGCAGGATTAGAGGAAGGAATCGTCCCTGTCTGAAGTGTGTTATTGTTTTTTTAGTGCTACGCTGTCTGGGAATTCCAACACGCGTCATCACCAACTTCAATTCTGCCCACGACACCGATGGAAACCTCTCCGTAGACTTCCTGTATAATGAAAAACTGGAGAGCATTACCAGTAGAAGCGGACAAGACAGCAACTGGTACGAACCCACACAGAGTTCAAAACTATATGGTTTTAATAGAAGGCATTTTGACCCACATAATGACAGTTATCTCACCTTTCCCATCGCGACTGTAGGAACTTCCACTGCTGGGTCGAGTCCTGGATGAGGAGAGATGATCTCCCCAAAGGAAATGATGGCTGGCAGGTTTTGGACCCCACCCCTCAAGAGCTGAGTGATGGTACATCACTTTAACCTTATCACTTATGTACAAGACATCATTCAAAACTCGTCCTAAACCTGTCAGTGAAGTTTCTTTTTGGTGTCATACTATATTAGATTGATTTTTTTGTGTCCTGTTCCCTTTTTATTTTCTTTAGGCAAGTATTGCTGCGGTCCGTGTCCAGTGACGGCCATCAAGGAGGGAAACCTGGCCGTGAAGTACGATGCTCCGTTTATATTCGCTGAGGTGAACGCTGACGTCATTGAGTGGATTGTCCAACAAGATGGCCAATGGCGTAAGGTGACTGGGCTTGATTCTTTAAAGAATGAATAAGAGTCATTGACAATGGCCGCAGAAATAATAATGACGATGACCATTCATGTTATAGATCATAGCGGACAAGAACACGGTGGGGAGGAAAATCAGCACCAAAAGTGTTTATGGTGACGACAGAGAAGATGTGACGCTGCACTACAAATATGCTGAAGGTAACCTGAAACGTACAACAGAGAAGAGATAGACGACTGCAAATTTACAGCAGCTGTACTAATAACTGTAATCAAAAACATGCAACAGAAGCTTAATGCATGGATGATCACATGGGGGTCTGGATGAGCAAACTCGGAAAGTTTAATAATTATATTGTCATGGGGTAAAAAAAAAAACATAAAACAAGTGCTTTAAGCCAAATTTCCTGCCTTTGTTTTAACCTCTTTGATTAGTTCAGAACACACCTGCACTAGTACGATTCATTACAATGGTATATAACTGGATGGCTCAGGAAAGGAAATGATTATTTGCTTTTTCATATTGGAAATATGTATGCAGTCATAGCTGTCTTGAACTTATATCTATCATTCCACAAACACTTATTGTAGCTTTTTCAAGGTACAAATGTGTGACTTTTACTCTGAAAATCCTCTACAGTTGGTACAGTAAAAGGCAAAACTATCACACCTTGTCATGTGTTTCTACAGATACAGATAAACTTTATTAATCCCCTTTACATTACACCACCTCAAGTTTCAGAAAGGAATTTCAAGGTGCAAAAGGGGGACCTTTTACTTTATTAAAATCGATACAGTTGAAATTACAACTCAAAGGGCAGCCCAAAAATGTGTTTTTTCAGTTGCTGAAAATAGTAAGATAATAATTTATACAGGCTGCATAAATATAATAACCCAATTGTTAAATTATTGAAATGAACAATTAAGCACTATGTTGGTTTTGCAGCATAAAACCTTTTCATCATCTGTAAAGTCTCTTTTGTAGACCAAACAATTATTTGTCTATTTAAGACACTGAGAGTCTCGTATTGCTCATGGACCCTCTGAAGCTCCATCATTCTCTTCATGCTCTTTTATCGTCTTCTCCACAGGCTCTTTGGAGGAGAGGGAAGTTTACGAGAAGGCGGGACGCCGAGTCGCGGGGCTGAGGGAGGACAGTGAAGGACCGAAACTGCATCTGGCGATCAAGCATGCTAAACCTGTGTTCGGGACAGACTTTGATGTGATTATTGAGGTATGGAGAGTTCAGACTGTAGCTGAATGAATGGACGGATGAATGGAGTGTTTTTTTTATACTGTATGTGGTCTTGGTTTAGACCAAGATATTCAGTAAAAACAGATGGTTCATCTCCGTGTTTGAACATCCATTCATCTGATCAAGAGTCTTTTGTTTCTGTAGGTGAAAAATGAAGGAAGTGAAGATGTTCATGCTCAGCTGACCGTACTGGCCAAGGCTATAACCTACAACTCTATCCACCTGGGGGAGTGCAAGAGACAAGCAGTCAGTGTCACTGTGCCGGCTCACAAAGGTGTGTAGCTGTGCCACACGCTAATGCTGCTAATTGCAAACTTTTTATTTGTATTTTTAGTACGTGCTGCAGTATATAGTATGCATACAACTGGAAAATGTTACTTCATCATAACATTGTGCTTGAACTTTGACCCTCTTGACCGCTCTGCTAGTTATATTTTTACTTGATTCAACTGTTACTTTGTCTACAAAGAAATATTTGATATTTGTCCTGGTTATTTTTTACATTGCTGTGTTAGATAAAAGCAGCAAATCTTCATATTTAAGACAACCAAAGACTGTTTGACTTATTGCTTAATTCAGATAAATTAGGACACTCTCATAATAACTTTACAGTTGCATTGATAATGAAAAAAAGTGCTAATCAACGCTAACCATGTGTTTTTAGCCCTTAAAGAAGTTCTGCGCCTGCACTACGACGACTATGTCAGTTGTGTTTCTGAACATCATCTGATTGGGATGAAAGCATTCTTAGAGGTGCCAGGGGAGAATGAACCCATCATGACCACAACCAACATCCCACTGAGCACACCTGAACTCCTTGTCCAGGTAAATGACACTCAACATTCCCAGGGATCATACTTGCATCATGGTTGCAGGAATTTGATCGTTTTTAGCAGTTTAATTCAAATTAGTGGATTGTCTTTTGCTAATGTAACTTTAGATTAAACTTATTCCAGTGTAACTATGTTATAATGCCACCACTGTGTTTATTTTCAAAAGCATGTAAAGAAACAACTGTTGAAATCCCACTTTTTAATTAACAACTGCGGCTTGGAAGTGAAGCTAATGCGGAAGCATCTTAAAGTGTTATACCACTGAGGCGCTAGAAGCTGGATTCAAAAAGCCCTGACTCCCACAGACTGCCATACAACTTCTCTCTACAAATACTAAGTGTTACAACCTGACTTAGGGGAAACCCTGGCGCAACATGAAAAAGTAAACTCCCCTCGTCCCTGGTTCCCAAGAACCACCAGTAACAGGAATATTATGGCTCATAACAGATTTATTTGGCTTCAGGGTGAGTTAAAGGCAAAACACAAATGAAAGAACTGTACGTATTAACATTTAGCAAACAGCTGACATTACTTGTCTTAACCCTTCCATCCAATGGGACAAGTGAACATGATTATGATTGTTTCTATCACTCTAGAGTTCAAGTAAATATTGGACCCATTTTCTAGAAGCTTTCACCCATTCACTCCTCCAAGCTCCATCCTCTTGTCCAGATATGGCCACTTCTGGCTTCAAAAAGCCAAGATGGCGATGACCAAAAGCCAAACTCAAAGCTTTATACAGTCTATGGCCCTACCACAGTAACTTCGTCAGGACTTAGGAGCCTTACCTTTCTACGTGCAAGGTGTATTTTGTCTGTTTTATTGTGAAAGTCATGCCACTATTAGGTGAGTCAGGACTGAACAAGCTGCCTCCTCTGTCTCCAGGTGCCTGGAAAAACTTTTGTAAAGGAAAAAGTGACAGCCACCATCTCTTTCACCAATCCTCTACCAGTCCCACTAAAGGGTGGTGTGTTCACTGTGGCTGGTCTGTCGTCTCCCACCGAGATCCACGTCAAGTAAGTAATGACATCATCATCTCCTTCTCCCCAGTTTGGGAATAGAGCCCTGTAATTTAGTAAGTAATGACACAGGTACCTTTTGTATGAGACACGTGCACAGAATACATAACTGCATGAACAAATTTGAACGACAATGGTCATGTTCCCTTGAGCATGAATCCTGATCAATTTTCACAGTGTAGCAAACATGTTAAAATGTCTACTTGATCTATGCTTCTGGTAACAAATGGATCCCAAATACTGAATCAAATAAACACAAGCATTCACAGCTCTTTCCCTTTTGTTTTTGTCAGAGATGAAATCGCTCAGGGCGAGAAGGTACTCGTCAAGCACTCCTTCGTCCCCATGCGCACTGGGGTGAAGAAGCTCCTCGTGGACTTTGACTCCGACAGGCTGAAGGATGTGAAGGGAGTCGCCACTGTGATTGTCCGCAAGAGATATAATTCTATGGTTATGATGTTAAATTGAAAACCCTTAGAGCTGGAGCCACAAAGAATGGACTGCAGCCACTAATTGCGCAGGGAATTGCAGAGCATATGCAGCCACAATCTGCTCCATTTAAATTCAGATTCACTTTATTAATCCATATGAAAATTAAAATTAAATGTGTTCTGTCTATTTAAAAAAATTCAAAAAAATTAAAAAAATAAATAAAATAAAGGACTTATTCACAAAAGATTTTGCTTTAATGATATGCTGACGCAAACATGCCCATCAAGTTTTGCATCTGAGTGCAATTCGCCCTTGTGTGGATTGGAGTTCCTCGTGTTTCCGGTGTTTCTCTGCATTTTAGCCACAGGTCCATAATGAAAATGGCAATAACCCTCAGATTGTCTTTAATGAGCTGAGATGCACACAGAGCTCTTCACAATCATACCAGCGTTCTATAGTATTTCATGTCTATGACACACTCTACTGAAATGTCCATCAAAATAGGCTCCAGTTAATGTAATTCAGGCAAGCAAGGCTGAAACATGCTTGATTAATATGTGAAAATAATCTTATGTGTCACTGAATACATCAGGGATTTTGTAGAAACATTCGTACTGATGTTGTGTGGTGTCACAGCTGGATGTGTGTCACGGCGCCTCCGTATCCTGTGTGTCCTATAACTGTTACACTCCGGGATTGCGGGATAATAAGGATATATGGATATGTAATAAAGCAGTCTCAGCATCAGCGCTGTTTATATTTTAATACCTAAAACAATGAGTTCACATACTGACCTGATCCCTCCAATATCTGACTTAGGATTTAGCGCTTGATATAGTTACACATTAATTCAATATCATTCAAGCCTCACAAACTCAAAGATTTGGAAAACAGAGAGATACAGAGAGAGACAGTGACTCAAAGGTGAGTTTGTGTGCAGTTAACACCAGCTTTCAACAGCCGAACTGCATGTAGCAATTTGTGGGTCTTTTGTGAATTAGATGATTTTTGCAACAAAGATTATTTGCAGAGAAAGGGGACAATTTTGCACTAAATGTATGAATATTCCCTAATTTAAAAAAAAAAAAATGCAGCTTGGCAGCACAGTTTGCAGTGAATTCCACCCTTTGCGTGTGCTTTGTGTGTTACACACAATATTTTTTATCTTTTTGTGGATCTGGCCTTGGTGTGTAGTGGTGGTTTAAGATGGTGTTACAGTATGTGAATGTGTATGTGTGCTTTAAAAGTAAAAAGAATTATACCAGTTAACTGGAGCAGTGAAAACTCTGTTTCAGTGTGCACTACAATCATATTTAGATACAATTGGAATATTTGTATTTTTGTTAAAGTGTGCTTTTTATGTTTGTTATGTTACACAGTAGCATTGATTGATTGATTGATTTCAAGAAATATGAAATGTTTGTACTGCTAATTTAAATAAAGATATTTTTCACAGTTACTTATTTGTAAGTGTGTAATTGACACTGATATTGACACTGTATGAGCGAGGCTATTTACTAACCAGACAAAGTGGACGTTTGGAGTCTCAGACTTCCAGAGTCCTCCATAGTCCCATGTCCACTCTGCAAGCAAACTGGTTTCTGCAACACATTTGTTAGGGAATGACAAAGTAGAGAGAATTGTACGTTATTGTTATTATTAGTATTATTGCTAATTGCGGCTTGGGCAATAGTGAACTGTAAAGTGAACTGAACTAAGGATAGTAGGTTACAGCCTTGTACGGTCAGCTGAGCATGAACATCTTCACCTTTTTCATTTTTCACCTACAGACACAAAAGACTCATGATGAGATGAATGGATGTTCAAATCTTTAATAATCATTAATCATAATAATTAATAATCCCACATTAGCCAAATTATCCTGTCACCCTTTATGAGACATATTAAAATGGGACAATATTGATTGAAATAATAAATATGTAATATATTTATACCATATTA
The DNA here is from genome assembly GCA_037367275.1 of Coranthus polyacanthus. NCBI lineage: Eukaryota > Metazoa > Chordata > Actinopteri > Kurtiformes > Apogonidae > Coranthus > Coranthus polyacanthus. Next base: position 3,935 of record JAPQRN010000467.1, on the reverse strand, counting down.
TAATAGTTTTTGATGAATAAACATGTCCAAAACACACCCTCATCTATGAATGGACATTTGAGAGCAGTCATTTGATTGATTCATGTGAGTTTAATCACACAACATCACAGCATGTCTTAAGCCGTAGTCAAACTTTCATTTGTTTGAGGAAGAGCTACTCCAAATAGAGTTTAGGTATCTATCTCTACGGTCGACTGTCATGAATATGTGTTCAATGGGGCTCATTTATCATTTTCATAAAATACCATATGGAACAAACAGTTTGTTCAGTGCAAAACAATAAACATTAGAATTTATGAAAATTCTAATGTTTCATTCATATTTGTTCCAGATAAACATGATTTATTCCACCCAAGTCTTGATTATAATTGATTTTTAAAAAAGAACACATTTTAACACAAAAAATCAAGCACTTTTAATGATAAATATTTTGTAGCAGAGGTAGATGGTAAATATTAACCATATATGCTGCCTATATGAGTGCAGTCCCAGTATTTATGAAACTTAACATGACATTGTTCTCTCTTTGGATCCAGTTGCTGCAAAAAGCTTAAATAACTGTTCATAAGTGCATAGTTTATGGCTAGTAAATGTAGAATGTAGAAGTATGTATTCATTTTAATAAAACATGGTAAGTTAAGTTAAACTCAATATAAGTGCTTGTTATGCTTTATAAACAGTTATATGAAACTCGTATTTATGAACGTTCTTAAACATTGTATGAACTCTTAATTATTGTCTTATAAATGCTTATAAAGGTCTTATAAGCTCACAATAAACATTTTATGATTCTAATATTAACACATAATACTGTAATTAAGCACCTTGTTACCTATACTAATTAACACTTATTACAAGCCCCTTAAAGGTAAACTATGCAACATTTCTGGCTTGTTGTTTGTAAACGGTGTGTCCAAACGTCGTCTTCCTCTCCGCTCACTGAACAAGCTGAGAGATACAGAGTGAATGAGGACTGCATCAGCGATCTAACGTTAGCCTGTTACTACCTCTGGAGCAAAGAGAGGTTAAAAAGAACAGGTTGGCCGACAACAGAGATTTAACCTACAATGAAAAAGTTTTCCCATGTACAATTAACATAATGCATCATTTTAGTTAACATCAATAGTTTACTTAACATCCACCAGGTCAATAGAGACCCATTTTAGGGTCAGGGTTACATTTGAGCCATGTCTAAACGGATGTAGTTTAGGTTGTGTTTCAGCCACGTGTTCAACACAGAAACTAGAAGGCGTTCCCTTTCAAATGAAGTCTAATACATTCATTTTGACCGTCCATAAAACGAGTGGATGATAAATGGTTAAATCACCAATGCATTAAATTACAGCTCTATGTCCGCTCTGCCTGACTTTTCAACTAACCTTCAGGATATTTGCAGCGCAGTTTCACATCTTCCCTGCGGTTACCGCAAATGCTTTTGGAAAACATCTTTATCAGGTTAACAGGACACACAGATCATCTTTTATTGTAAACTAATGTGATACCACCTGGAGACAGCAGTAACGGACCTGAGACAGGTTTACATGGAGAGGGGTGTCAGGGCCTCATGGAGAACAGACATTTCCATAATAAAGTCATATTATTTTTGAGAAAAGTTCATAATATTATAAGAATGAAGTTGCATTTTTATCTGCATGGAATTTCTTAATCGACATAAAGAAATAAGGAAATCATGTAGCATCAAATAACATAACAAAACGGTAGCCTGTAATGAAATCTTTGATTAAATACAAAGCAGCAGTTGCCGGACCACTTTAGTAATATTATTAATATTAACTATTGTTAGTATTTTTCTCATAAAAAATGCTGTTTTTCTATTGCGATTTGTTCTCAGATAATAATGACTCGTCTTCTTCTTTATCCTCCCAGACTGCTGTGAAGGAACAAGCCCTTGTTTGTGTGGTTTAGTGACATTCTGACACCTCCTGTCCACAAGTTTTCCTTGTCTATCAAAGACCCCTTCCCCACTGTCACACTGCTGTGACAGTTCACACAGAGCAACAACCGGCCTGACAGACTCATACTCAACACATTCACTCACATGCATACAGTTACATTCTTTTCTTGGTTTCTTATCGCATGTGTATATCGTCATGGAAAGTTGATCTTTTTCAGTGTCTGTGTCCACGTGTGTGAAGGAATACCGACCCATTGGGCACAAAAACCGACGTCCCCACAGGTCTACATTGTTTTTCACTCTCAACTCGTCACATGCTTGGTCAGGGTGTGACATTTCCACACACAGTGTACGCCCGGAGCATCGTGTGGGCTGACAGATGTCTAGACCTGTGGTTCCCAAAGATTTTCAGCTTGAGACCTAAAAAATCTGTTTTGTGTCAGACCCTCTGGACCCAAATTTACAAATGACTGAATTGCCACTATGTCTACATTTTTGCTGACTCTTTCGGCATCAAAACAATGTTGAATTAAATTGACTTTGCTTTACTGAACTTCAGTGATGGTTAGAAAGATAACCAGTCGCTTCATTATAATGTCAGTGTTGCATTGTTACGTCTTTTAAGTCATTTTCATCTTGTCATGTTTGTGTCTTGTTATGCCTTTTACTTTGTTTTCTTGTTGCATCCTTTATGACGTTTTCACCTTTTTTATCTTTTACAGCATTTTCATCTTCTTTGCATATTCTGTGTTGTTTTTGTCTTGTTGAGTCTTTTACAGTGCTTTCGTTTTCTTGCATCTTCTTGCTTTTTCTTGCTTTTTCTTGCTTCTCTGACACCGTTTTCATCTTGCTACACAATTTTAGTGCATCTCTTAGGCTGTTTTCATCTTGTTATGTCTTTTACGACTTTCTCTCCTCTGCATTTTTCACCACTTATACTCACGTATCACATTATTGTTATGTATTCTACTCTGACAATTGGTGACCCAATAGAAACAGGTCCGCGGCCCCGACCCTAAGTTTGGGAATGGCACGTCTGGACAATGAGATGGTTACAGTGTGGTTAAATGTTGGGAAAAGGTCCACAAACACTGGTTTCCTACCATAACTAGGGATAGGGTCAATAGGGTCAATAGGGTCAATAGGGTCAATAGGGTCAATAGGGTCAGCGCAGGAGCAGGATGACTGAAGAGAAAAATTGGGCAAATGATCCCTTTTGAGAAGCAGTTACACAATTGCCTTTTTCAATCATCTAATCTTTAGAGTAATTAAACCAAGTGTTCCAAAATAAAACCCAATTGTTGATGTTTTGTATATTTTTTCTTCCCTGTCATCTTCATGAATGAGTAGAGTATTCTCGCCAAGGTGAGGGACCAGCTCAAGGTGTCTGCAGACGATCGGTCATTTTCATGGCTTCTCAGATCAACCTCAACAATAACGTTGGCTTAAGCAGTCAGTCTGAACAAAGTGTCCGTTTGAAGGATAAAGGACGGGCCACACCCGAGGGTCAAACGATGACACTTTTTAAACGCATTAGACAGATTTGGATGGATATTTACCACTGAGTCACTCTGCTGTATGTAACCTGGTAACCTGTGTGTTCCTAATAAAATATTATGAATTAGATTATTGACACAGGTGATGATAATTCACAGCATGAAAATGATTTATTTTGAAGACCTGCCCTGTTTGAGTCGTTTTTCCCTGAAGCTGTCCCAAACTTGACCTCTCACATTTGTCGGCAGTTTCCACCTTTTTAAATGTAGGTTGCATAAGTTCACACTTTGTCACACTTTACTCCCACAGATGTACAGACACTTGGGTAAGAAAAGACTTATCTTCTTTACCAAAGTACAAACGGACAGGTTATGAAATGAAGTCCAAGTATTAAAGTAAAAAGTAGGTCTTTGAAGGACAAAACTCTAAACATTATGCCGCATTTTTTTGCGCAGTCCTGTCTCCCTTTCAGTCCTGTTTCATCTTATGTCTTTCACAACATTATATCAAAATGAACAAAAAC
>JAPQRN010000466.1:0-17350 GCA_037367275.1 Coranthus polyacanthus | reverse complement strand
TACATGTGTATATATATATACACATGTATATATATATATGTATATATACATATATATACAACATACATAATATACAAAAGGTCAATCCAAAAAAATAAGCAATAATGCAATGGAAACAGATTTGGTGAAACTGTAACATTCACTGAATTAACACAAGAAAATGTCATATTGGAAACTGCAGATGGAAACAATGAAGTGAAGCTAATGATCACACGGTTACAACAGTGGCATTTATATGTATGGAAATAATCCAAAATCAAGGAGGAGGAGGAAAATCTGGGCCTGGTTGTGACTCAAGTAAAAACTTGAAAGGTGAGGTATTTTTACATAAATATACCCCTAAATATATCGCATTGATCAAAGTGTTATTTCATGCTGAATTCCTATTGGCTGTTAAGATGCTAAGATGTAGGTCTTAGCAGCAGTCACACTGTGAGATGGTCGAACTAAATTTATGACACTGTCAGAATTTTGTCTTTGGTCGCAAGACTTGGACAATGGCCATCTGTGAAGCTGTTCTTTAGCCACAACCAAAGATATTGCTATGTTTTGACATCTTTCATTTAGGACAGAACAAAAACCACAGTGTATACATGGCTTAAGAGCCATAACAGCTGTATTGATATACACATATCTAGAAATGCTGATATAAACAGTATTTGGTTCACAAACACTAACATTCGACATATCCTTGGTTTGCAGAAACACACTATGGCAACATTTTATTCTGGTGACTGGGTTGCAAAACACGACCCAAACTGCAATAAACTGGAAATGATCCGTTAATGTTGGGTTGTGCATAAATCTGTTATTGTTTCAGTGTACCTGTGTACTGTACAGTGCCATATATTTACCCTGGGTGTGTGTGTGTGCAGTGTGCAGTGTATAGGCATGTGTGCAGGAATGTGCCTTGTTTTTCAATGTCCCAGCCTTGCTTGTGTGCGTACCCATGAATCTGTCTGTCCATGTAGCTGTGCTTGCACTATAAGACAGAGTGTGAATCATCAGAAGCAGCGGAGCCATAAAGCCCAGAGCTGTTAGGTGGGATGGCTCCTGGAATGATCACAGGGCAGCTGTACTTCTATTTCCCAGCAGCCATCACTGTGGGAGGCTGAGGAGCTGCTGCTGCTGCTGTGTTTGCAGGGACCCGGGGGTTAGCCAGTATATAGTCACGCCTGACAGCACAGCCAATGGCTATAACGTCAGCGACAATGATTGAACACATGAAATATGTGCTCTTTGTCCGTGGTATTGGACAGGGTGGAGGTTAGAGGTAGGGTCAGGGTAAGGGTTAAGGCAAGAGGAAAATTGCCTGTTTGAAAAGAAAGCCTGCCTCTCTGCCTCCATCTTTTATTAGTCTATCTTGAGAGAACAGTGACAAACAAGATATTTGTCAGATTTGATCTGTTCTCTGCAGCAGAACATTGCTGGTTAATCCAACAGAACAGTGTGATATGAACATATTCATAATGCATACTTCCATCACGCCATATTTTGGTAGTTATTGTTGCCACAGCCACTGTTTTCAATGTACATTTTGAACAGATAAGCTAAACACGTACTCAGAACTGTTGTGACATCTGATAACATTTCTCCAAGTCTTGTTAAAATAATGACTCCACAGTCACTTTGTGACATAAAAGAGGCAACCACAGAAAAGGGGAGTGCTGATTTTTACAAGTGACCTGAAGATAACAGTTTGTCTGTTTTAGTAGTGTCTTCCATGTTTTCCTGATTCACAATCACCAGATCCATACACTTGCAGAAGAAAACCATAAACTGTATATAAGAATTGACAGCTGTTTTGAAGCCTCACGTTTGATATTTTGGCTGTCACTATTTTGGTGCCTTGGAAACAGAAGTGACCCTATTTGGACAAGACGGTGGAGGTGGGGAAGAGCGAGGGGTGAAACACACCAAGCTAATGCTAACTTACTGAAAACACCAACCACACTAACAAACACTGTCATGTTAAAGTAATTTCAGCTATTTGGTAAATGTTAACACATACAGTTACATTTGATAACAGTAATGCTTGCTTCATGTAATGCAGGCTAATTGGTAGACCATATAATCCAATAAGAATTAATGCTAACATTACCAAATGTAGCAAAGTTATACAAACAGGCTGATGGTCTAGTCAACCTCATCTACAGTAGAGCTGTCTCTCAGGGAAAAAATATGTTTTATTCAATAAACAGAAGCTCAGCTAATTGTCAATTGAAGCCATAGACTGTATATAAAGATGGACAAAGTGACAGCTCCTCGAAATCCTCAACAATGAAGCCAAAACATGTGAATCTCCCACTGGTGGTTGGCTGCATACAGGTCATAAACCCCACCCCCTCCATGTTACTCTATGGGACTTCAGTCAAATTAACAACTAAGTACACATCGAGTCAATTTTTCCCAAAGGTGATATCAGTCATTTTAGGTAGATTTCATGAGACTGATTTCTGTTCATTTTTCTGATCAGTTAGTTTTTAAAAAGTTATTTGATATTATAAAACAGGTGATTGACAGCTGTAATGACTAATCGCAATCCAGAATCCATCAGATGTGCGTCCAGGAAGCAATCAGGAGGCCAGCTAGCAGGTGGACGTCATGTCACACAAGTAACATGGCAGCTCCCATGACTGCAGGGTTTTGGTTTCAGCAAGAGGAAACATGTCAATCGTCTATGGATTCAACCCTCGCTCTCCCCCAGCTCCACCCTCTTGTCCAAATATGGATACCTATGTGTCCTAAAAACCAAGATGGCCACAGCTAAAATTTCAAACTTCAAAACAGCAGTCCACAAACCAAGGGGTGACACCATAGAAGCTTTGTCCCCTCTTTATATACAGTCTAGCCTGTAAACCAGGCTTTAAAGGTGTAATATGTAACATTTCTGCATTCAAACACCTAAAAAATAGGCCTATGTTCTACATTTTGTTAACTTGAGTACTTAGATCTAACAAGTACTAACAAGTACAGCAGTGTTTCACCACACTGCATTTTTTTGTTATCATTTGGATATATTATTTTTATCAGTATTTGGGTATTGAAGGAGAAAAGAAAGCCTCTGCCTCTCTGGCTCCTCCACCTCCATCTTGTATTAGCCCAACTTGAGATCACAGCAACAAACAAGATATTTGTCAGTTTTGATCTTTTCTCCACAGCAGAACTTTGCTGGTTTACCCCCCAACAGAACAGTGTAATACAGAGACATTAATAATGCATACTCGCCCACTGCCAGGGCGGATCTATATAATTGCAACAGACAAAACATTCTTCTGATACTCACTAATGCAGCATAATTTTGAATAATAAGATGAGCTCAATGGGATCAAAACACTCAGCTGGCTATACTATGTACGGTGCATACTGGGTGAACTTGAAAGTTGCGTTTTTCTTTATGTTAACTCAGGAAATTATCAATTTTTCATATACTGTGCATCTTTATTCATGCAAAGAAAGCCTAGATGGAGAATAAAAAACACTAATCAGATATATAGATTCGGCTGGATCAAAGAAAAAGAAGACAAATTGCACATCATATTCTGTATTTTGCCCTTCAGTTTTTTAGCCTGCTTTCCTTCTTGCCTCTGTTTATGCATCTGCTTTTCAGTCATTCTTCAGTTGTACTCCACATGCCTAATCACTCAACAGCGCCCAGTGTTTACATCACATCAACGGCACCCGCAGCTGCCATTAGAATATAGATGTGGCCAATGTTTTGCATGTTTCCGCCGTTTATATTAGTTATATGACATTTTGTGACAAGTGTGGGTTTTTGTCATTTACCTTCCTCTTCAGCTGGAGAGTCTAAATGGAAGCTCTGCGGAATAGTGAATGAGAAATAACAGCATTATTATTGTTAAGTGTTTCATAAGTAGTTTTGCAGGCAAGCACATCCATCAGAGCTCGAGGGGAAGGGTGGTGGCGGAGGGTTGGGGGAGGAGGAGGGGATTCAGGAACTTGGTACGAGGGGACTGCACGGTGGTTTGGCTGTTGTTATTGCCTTTATCTGACTGCTGATGACTGGTAGATAGCAGGAGAGGATACAGAAGATCAATAGTGCCATCAACAGGTGCAGCCAGGCAGTGCCACTCACTCATCAGCTCAGGGGGCTGACGTTCACTGAGCTCTTTTGGGGTGTAATGGTGAAGATTTATCAGAAATATGATCAGGTCATAAAGTGAAATATGCCATCGTCTCTACAGGGGCCCCGCTGAAGGATATATGAGGCTCGGGGATTAAGGTGAAGATGAGGCTGGCTGGAGTCCAACCTATTCTCTGCCAAGGTTAGACTATCCTCTGGCCTTTATAAAAAAAACCCCTGTCAGCCACACACACAGACACACGTAGACACATTTTGGCCTGATCCTGCCCAGAAGCGAGGTCAAGGTTATGCCCAACTTCAAAATCACCGCCCTTTTTCACTTCTTTTTTCTTCTTCGTCTCTCTTTCAGACACACACATACACACAACAAACTACCACACAGAACAGAGTTTTTTCTCCATAAATAAGCACGGTCCATCCATCACAGGGGCCTCAGAGGGCCCCGTGAGCGCCCTTTGGCTAGTTCAACCCAGCAGCCCCAGCAGCAGAAGCACACTGGGGGACACACAAAGAAGGTCATCCCAAACCTCCACAAGGAGAGGGGTAATAATAATCATCATCCCTCTCAGAGCGTGTCTCCGAGTGTGTGTGTGTGTGTGGATTCCTTGCTGAAGAGCAAAAACAAATGGCCTACGGTGCGTTTAACGGCATTCGCTTTTATTCCCTTTTCCCCCACTTTTGCCTTATAGATTTTCCATCCGTCCAGGGCTAACCGTCAAACAGAGCAAGCGTAAAAGGTGTATGTGTTGCACGTTAGAGGCCAGTCGATGCCTGCAAGGAGATGGAGTTCATGTAGTGCTGCAGGGAAGAGATACAGATTCACCTCTCTGATAGCACCACCAGGGAGATAGAAGGAAATATTGGAATGTGGAGCAAAAAGTGTGTGTGTGTGAGCAAGATACAGAGTGATGGTGTGTGTGTGCGTGTGTGTGTGTTTGCTGCCTCTAGAAGTGATATAAGGCTGTGATATACTGTATGTTCATGTTTGTATCCCTCCCATTATAAAGTGTAGTTGCAGCACCCAAGCCACTTTGGGTAGCACTTAAGCCAAATTCATGTAAAAACTAAACTAAATGACTTTTCCCAGATCTAATGGCTACCTTTAGCAAATTTTACCTTCAACCTTTATTTTTGATCTTCTCTAGCTTTTCCAAAGTTTTATCCTTGCTTTTATGTTGTTTTTGTCTTGTTACATCAGGTTGAATAAGAACTCAGATTGCACTCATTTTGTTTAATTTTGTTTAACATTGTGAAAACCTGCACTGTTTTTCATAACTTTACATCAGGTGTTGTTGTCACCTTGTTACTACTTTTGTGTGGTTTTCATGTCATTTCATCTTTTACCTCTTCTTATGTCAACTTTTATGTTTTCATTTCAAATCAGAACCAAAAAAACTAACAGAAATGAACAGGACAAACAAAAAACTGAATAAAACTAAACTGGAATCAGGAGTAAAGGAAAATGAAAATTTTGAAACTACAATAAATCTGCTACTGAGGCAAAGGAAAAGTGCTCTCAGAACCAAAAACACCAAGTCCAAATTCATGACATTTTGATAATATTAAGGATATTTTCTGATGAAGGTCACAAGACAAAAACACATTTGAACCAGCCTTGGGACAGTGTCCCACCTGTCTTCTAAAGTCTAAAGGAAATTATTTCACCACCTAGGCCTTATTTATTTTATTCTGGTTTGGCAATTTTATTCTTATAGCCAAAACCACAAATTTACATTTACAATCTGGATAATATACAACACCCTGTCTCCTACAAGCCTCAGTTTGAGTAAAAGAAAAATGGAAGAAACCTTTGGAGGAGCCCTGGCGACATGTCCAGGGTGTACCCCGCCTTCGCCCAATGTCGGCTGGGATCGGCTCCGGCCCCCCCGCGACCCTCCAGAGGATTAAGTGGTTACAGATAATGACTGACTGACTGACCTTTGGAGGAGAATCAGAGGATGGTGTAGAACCAACTCTCAATATTCTGTAAACGGTAGGGGATGGAAACATGCAGAAATTTGCAAAATTTTCATTTAACAATTTTCTGAAAATTCGGTTAAAATCTGTGATACATTTGGATGGAACCCCAACTAATGTTGATTGAAATGTTGCCGGTGAGAAGCACAAAGCTCATCCAGGAAGACACAGATTGAGATTGAGACTGTTGTCACCTGAAAGGTTTTTTACTTTGACCTTCAGGGCAGTTGTTCTCATCATCAATCACTGACTACTGCTTTCTAAAATCTACATCAACCTAACCTTTGTGTAGCATTGCTGGCAAACCATATCAAAGCAGCTGCAGACCAGGAAATGGTCATGTTAATCATGTAGGGCATTTGTAAATGTCAGTGTCAGTTTCAGATGTACACTTTTATCATAAGCAGAAGTAAAAATGACAAAAACATACATCCACTGGGGGGTCATTGAGACTTTTTGTCTTTCCACTTTCAAGTATTGTGATTTTAAATTGTGTGTTAAATAGCTTTTTGCTTTGGGAGTGACAGCGGCAGTAACAGTACTCAACCAGAGCTCTTATTAGAGGGTTCAAATATATCAGATGAGTCCTGGAAAAAATTATTGACTTGTATTTTTTCAGAGAGAAGTTCAAAGTAAGTCTATGGGAGCCAGGGCTTTTGGAGCCAACCCCAGTGGCAGTCAGCGGTATTACAACTTTAAGATACTTAAATACCACATTGACTTCATTTTGGAGGTGCTAGCCCCTTGGGAATGACTCAATTTTGAAGCCTCAGGTGGACATTAAGGGAAATCCAGGTTTTGGCACTTTGTCTTGGCGTCACAGGTTGCTGCTTGGTAAGAACCCACATGAAGTGGGGGAAAAAACATTTTGATCCAGAAATACTCTAATAAGAATAGAGAATGCATTTCTTTCCATATTTCAGGTGCACAGCCTATTATTTCGTCCAAAGATGGATGCCCCCGCACTTCAACTATTCAAATTATTTCTGGTGCCAGTAAATTGTAACCTTTTTCTCATTGCGTTGTCATTCTTCTGGAGCCAGTTCTTCTGTCACACTGCGCACCTGTAAGCTATACTTTCACTTGCTGCTACTACTGCTGTTAATCCACTCCAGTATCTACCTGTAGGCTCTAGAGTCTACAATCACTTAACACTCCCTGCTGAGTTTGGTGCATGAATGTGGGAGGAGATGATAACATAGCAAGACACCATTCATACACACTCTATTCCAGATGGTAAAACTGAATTATAATGTGCAGGTTGTGAACATCTTAATTCCTGGGAACAAATATTTACACAATCAGAATCTTTAAGTATACTAAAATCACACAAATTACTGTTCTTAGTCACTTTAAAAAATCTGGATATTTGGCTTGAAATGTGTATATGATATCAAAGTGGAGAGTCTTATTAAGCATCTACAAAAATCTGATTGAAAACAAACAGAACTATTATAAAACTTAGTCCAAAAACAGCTCATTCTGCTGTTTTCTTCTGCGGGAGAAAATCTTCACCAGGGCCAGATGGGTTCAGACCTTCTGCCACGCAATTTGTAGTTTCAATAAAACAGCCCAGTCTTTTCAGTCTGATATGAAGTAGGTTTACTGCAGCTGAATGCAGAGTACAACAAAACCGAGTTCAGTCTTGCTGTACTCGAGTCTCAAGAGAAACTCAACACACATATAGTTACATATTGCTTTTATACCTTCTACTCCGTAACTTCCAAGAAGAACCTTCTCATTATGTATATGATGTGTACATTATGTGTACTAAGTATTTCCTCACAAAACCATTGTTTTCATAACCTCAAATTCACCCTGTATCAGATATATTTGTTAGGTTTCACCAAACACCATTGGTTTTCACTTTGGACGCCTCCATATCAGACACCTTTTTCAAGGTCCACTACTGCTTTAATTCTAAATCATTTTCCCTTCAGACTTATGCAATATAACTGAAAATGTGCCCAAATCGATAATTAAAATAAGCATTCATGAAAAATAGATTACACACTATATGAGCTAAAAATATTAACATTAACTACACCACCATGGGGCTAAACATAAAAATCAAAATAAAAAAAAATAAAAAAATCCTATCCTAAAGTCAGATAACCTTAAATATAATCTAATATCCATCCATCCATCAGTTTTCTGTGACTTATCCAGGTCTGGGTTGCATAGGCAGCACCCTAAGCAGAGAAGCCAAGACCTCCCTCTTTCCGCCACCTCCCTCTGGGGGGACACCGAGATGTTCCCAGGTCAGCTGAAAGATATAATCTCCTCCCAGTTGGACATGAAACACCTCACCAAGGAGGTGTCCAGGAGGCATCCTAACCAGATGAACCACCACAACTGGCTCCTCTGGATGTGGAGGAGCAGTGGCTCTGAGCTCCTCCTAAATGACTGAGCATCTCTCCCAGTCTCTAAGGGAGCACTCAGACACCTTGTGGAAGAAACCCATTTTTATGCTGTCTGTATCCCTAATCTTTGCCTGTTGCAACACCTCAGGAAGAGATTTTCTACATAGAAAGCACTGTTAAAATGGCTCTGACTGGAGTCATTTATTGTCGCTCTAATCAATCAATTTGAGAAACTGCAGGGGGGGGTTTATCAAGAAACAGAAAGTCATTGTTTATAACAGCTAAAAGCAACACCACTCACACCTAAGACAGCTTAACAGTCACGAAAAAGATATAAATACAGTGGAAACTGCTTGTAGTAATCAGTCTGTTCAAATTGATTGCTATTCTGTAGGTCTGACACTCAGTTTTAATGGTGATATTTAAGTTTATTTACTTTGAACTGTTGTAGTGATGGTTTTTAGAGATATTTTGGTACATATGTTGACGCATGCACATTGTTGTAAGAAGAAATTCACAGTATTTGTGACTCAGAATTAAAAGTGCGATGGTTTTTTCCATTGATATTTCAGGCCTGATGTCCGGCTTGGGAGACTCAGGTACAGTTTATCAAACACAATGCTCTGTTGCTCTAAAAAGCCTGTAAGCCTGAAACTCTACAACAGTCCTCTCTCCTCTGCCTTTTCACCTCACGGAGACATTACTTTACGGAGCATTGATTTATTTCATGAGAGCAGCTTTGCTTATGTGCATTAATTTTCTGTAATTTTTCATGAAGAGAAAATGATATCAAAGAGCAGCAGCACCAGCCTCAGGTATGAAAAGACCTCAAATTAACACTGTAAGTGGACTGATCACTATAAATTAATCATTTAAACTGTGTTTGTATATCAATGATTCTGTCCCAGGCTTTTTGTCCATATACAGTAAGTAGTTCTCTAACTTACTCACCAAAATGATCCCCATCTTTAGTGACATTTCAGCCTCCTCTAAGACTCATTAATCCAGTAATATTAACAACTTTAACGTTAACGTTGAGAGTGTTCTCCTAAGAGAACCCTCAGCTGTCATTTGTTGTCGGCAGTTGGTGCTTCTACTGCCTCGTTAGCAAAAAAAACTTTGAGTTCAGTTGAAAAACATCTCTTCTTCATTACATAAGGATCACATCCAACATATGCTGTTATTTTCTGTTACAGTTTTTCTGAATTGCTAAAACACTAATTCCTGTTGGTGAATCTTTTGACAATAACATAAACCATCTTCACCTACTAAAACACTATTTGTAGAACTTGTTTGTATTTGTGATGCATAATGGTAACAACAAGTGGCAAAATGTGAACACAAATAAAACACGTTGTCCATTGAACACAACAACTCAAACTTGATGACATTTGTTTGTCATGATGTGACAACCTAGACAACCTATATAAGTCAGTTTGTGCAAAGCAGAGTGCAAAGGAAGTTGGTCAACAATGGAGAGACAAACTCCGAGACACAGGCAAATATAGCATGTGATGTTGATGAAGCGCTGTGTCCTGACCCAGCCCAAAGAAGAGATGACTGACGTGACTGTGTGATCAGTTGTGTATCTTTTGATTTTTCTACCCTTTATAATTCATTGTAGGCTGTAGACTTTCATTTGTATGTCAGAATGGATTTGTTTATGACAAGAGTTGTGAAATCTTTTTTTTTTTACTTGTGGAGAATGTATGTGACATACTCTAATGTGATCAATTTTCTCCATGAGCCACTTGCCCTGAAGACTATGTTTTCTTTTTTTGTGTGTTTAATGACTGCTCAGTAGGATTTGTACTTTGACCACGTAGTGTAAGTTCTGACAACAAAGTTCGGTTTTGAGCACAGATATACTATTAAATAAACTATTTTGAAGCGATGGTTCCATTTTGCAAAAAGAATCAGAGGTTTTGTGAATGTAGTTTGAGAAAAGAGTTTTGTGTTTACAATTCTGAGAAATGGGCAGGAGTGTTCAGAAAATGTGTTTTAACAATTGTGAAAAACTGTAATACTTTCCTCTCTAATCCTCTAGGCTGTCCTGCATCTTGTCCATTCTGCTGTTTACTTCCTGCCCTCAGTCTGAATTTCATGCGTCACCAGAATCATGTGACCACAAAACAGCTATTCTTTTTTCCAACAAACCAAGATGGTGAAGCTTTAAATCTGGAGTTCACAAACCAATGGGTGACGTCACGGAGGCTTCGTCCACTTTCTACATACAGTCTAAGGGGGTCAAATGACTGGGATCGGGGTTGGTTTGCAGAATGAATTATGTAATAAGTCTCCAGCCTAACCACACCCAATTGAAGCCCAATATCATAACAGATTTTGGATTTTTACTATTTACTAGACCTTAAATTACATAGTCACTTAGAAGACTATTGTCTGTTTAGGTTTTCTGTGGCTTTACTGAATCAAAATATATGTTGTTACTGGGTTGGCACTGTTTTTATGTATTCACACTAATAACAAATGGTTCTCTCTTTGACACATGTAGGTTGCAACTCACAGCATCACAACAGCAGCACTGTGTTAAAACTGACAGAAATGGTTCACTCTCATCACACCTCTTTTGTCTCAGCAGACTAATTATGGAGTAATCGCTGTCAATTAAGTCAGGGAATTTATGCAACATGACACATTCTAACAGCGCTCAAGGGCTTCATGTATCCTCATCTTGATCAGAAACTTAATGTGGTGTCCTGCTTATTTATTGGGGGCTCTTAACCTTTAAAACTGCGGGGAATGAGTCCAGAAACGACTGAAGACCTCCAGGATTTCTGTCCCCGAGTAAAATAAGATTAGTCGGAACCACTCTGAAGCACTATCCACTTCAGTTCAATACAAGGTTGTAATTTCTTCAAAAGATAGAGAAGATTAAAGAGAAAGTAATGTCTGCTATGAGTGAATGAATGGATACTAATCATCCTGCTATGGGGAAAACATATTGTAATATAGGTTTGAGAGAATAACTTTATCAAAAATCTGATAGGAGCATGGATTCTACCTGTTTCACTGTTCTTCAAGGACTTCGTAGCTAACATTTCTATTAAATGTACCCTTTTAAAATGCTAATCACAGTGTGTGCCACAGCTTGCAAGCTTTTACCTTTGTTCAGGGTAATTTTGAAAGAGAGGGTGTTCTTTTCTTTTCATTTGGCACAGCTAACATAATGTTCTTAAATAAATATCCAGCCCCTCTCCCTCCTGTGAACACCTGTTTGTGGAGCAAGTCCCTCAAACCACTGGGAACCTCTTATTAGCAAGTAGCACTTAACAGATGTTATGAAAAGCTGCTTTTGGCTCCTGCTGTTGCTTCTACTAACAACCCAAATGTGATGTGTCCGTTTGATGTTTTTTTTAATTATTATTATTGAAATATGTTCTTCTGCCTAGGTTAATGTTCTCTCTTCATCCTTTCCTTGAAAACAAAATGCAATACTTTAACACATTTAAAATCAAGTCAGATTTCACTCCCATTGCTCATCTTCTGTTCATTTATTAGAAGGACATCTTTATTAAACTTGACCTTAGTGAACTGAGAACACTATGGTCATATCCTCTACATTCAGGGTTTATCAGTAGAGTGTATTTCACCATCTCCCCATGACAACTCTTCATACCAAGAAAGAGTAAAAAGTCAGCACACCAGGATAGCTCCCATATTAGGGTTCCACATGAAAATCGGGCTACATAGCTGTCATACATACTAAATATATAGAGCATCTCTGTACTAAGATTTGTGTGCATCAAAAAAATATTGGCACATAACATACGATATAATTATATCTTAAGGACCGTAGATGTATTTAAGTGCTGTTAAGTTATAGAAAATATCCTTTGAACTTCAGATTAACATGGATTTGCATGGGTTGAACACGCGTTCAACCCATGGTTGGTCAGGGTGAGGGCAGAGTAGTGCAATCTGCAACTTCACCACTAGGTGTCACTAAATATTCCACACTGAGCCTTTCAGGTGTGTTCAATTTCAACTGGGAAGTCCAAGTTTTCAGATCGAGTTTTCTGGAATTGATGTTGCATTTCCAAGTCAGAAGTCAGACCAACTTCATCAACCTCAACTTCTAAATTCAAGATGGCTGCTCATCATGAAGTAGTGGAAGCTGTAGCAATATACTCTTAAGTAGCACGTGTCCTATTTGTGCCTTATTCAATCAGTTGTACACAGAGTGCTGTCCATCTTATCTGTGGTCATGTCACTATAGTATTTTGTATCTGCAAAATACAGTGTAATGTGCTGTTATCAACTGGCACAGCTAACAATGGCAAACGTGGCTACAACAACTCCACAGGAACTGGCAAGACAGACAGACATTATCTTTTATACGGCTGGTTATTAAAAGGTACGATATGTAAATATCTTGCGCACTCATGCTTACTTGAAGTTTGTGTTGGAGTCTGCGTTGTGCTGGGAGATAGATCGTTTGTTGACGTTAGCAACCTCCATTTCTAAGCTGACAGTAGCTAACCCTTTTTCAAGAACTCGGACATAATATGTATGTATGTATGTATGTATATCATGTATTTAAGCAACTGAGACAGTTGGGAAAGCTGCTCATTTTTTGAGGTACATCACGATCCGTCCACACATTGGAAAGTAAAAAAGTGATTAACATGTAAATTTCTTCATGTTACATATTGCACTTTCAAGAGGAATCATCTTTTAAAACTATAATACTGTATTTCCTCAAAGAAAAACCAGGAGTCAATTAAAAGCTGGGTCTCTAATAATAGCTGGAGATGAGGATGACGCAAACAAATGAAAAGCCAGATCTCAAATACAGGCCAGTAAAAAATAATATGGATAAACATCTGGTGCCTGTCATGTAATGTGCTGCCAGTTAAACACAATGTTCACTTCTACAAGTTTAATTTAATACATTCAACAATATAATTTAAGTATTTCCAGCACTTTGTTGTTCTAGATCATCATCTGAAGTGTTATCTGGTTTCAGTCACTGAAGGAGTATGTGCCTTACTGAAACTGGTAACTTTTTAAAATGTCATTTGTAAAAAGTTACCAGCGTAACAGGAAGACAACATTTACACAATAAAAGCTCTGTTATGTAATGAGTACATGCTATCCACTGAAACACAAGAGGGCTTTTATTTTGTAATGGAAAAGGAAGTGTAGCATTTGTGGAAACGCGCATTGCAGTACATCACAAACCGGAGTGGATCAAAACAAGGTTTCGCACTAATTACGACAATTTCGACTTTTTAAATAGAAGAAATAATTTAATACAATGCTCCTTCAAATAAAGCTACCTGCAACTGAGGTAAATAAAGGCCTGGACACTGATGAAATACAGTATGTGATGTTTCTGCATAAAATATATAAACAACTACAAACATTATATATTTTGTTATTGTATTGTTATTTACATTACAATTGTTTTGATTGAAAGACCCCTAGTGGCAGACCAAAGAACGGTATATAAGATTATGACTCCTTTAAAGTACAGTATGTGACGTGAGATTTAACAAGCATTATTGTGGAAAGAGTAATGAAGTTTAGGGAAAATGAGACATCACCTGATGTCAAATTAAAATATTGTTTGTCTGTTGTTTACAATGTTAGAAGTCATAGTATTTTGAAAGCTAGTGTTTAAATTTCACAACTCACATCTGCTGTTATTCAGTAATGCATTCGATTTCTCCATATCTGGAAAGAGCGCTCTTGGGTTAATAAAGAGGCAAAAGTCCTTTATGTGCACATTTTCATTCAGTGAACCGAGCCGCTGGATATACGAACAGTTTGCACTAAAAAGGCACTTTATAATGGTTCAAGGATACTCATCCTTGAAGAACCTAATATATGCCTCGCTGCCATTGCAGAGAGGACGGCGGGTCAAAGCACTCAAGGAGAGCAGAGCACAGTGTGAACATACAGAGAGTATTTACAGTGGAATAGATGGCAGATGAGATGAGGTCTGGTTTTAATAGAGCAGAGACCTGCTCTCACAGCCAGCTGCCTTCAGAGGCCTCAGAGGAGAGGTGCCAAGGAGAGGTGAGGAGCACGCAGAGAGTGTGTGCGTGAATAAAGAGGCTGCTTTGTACAAGCATGGGGGAGACGTTTGGAACCCACAAGAATAGAAAACTTGGCTCAGGTGTCACCTGTGAGGACTGTTCACAAGACCTCATTAGCCAAAGCTTATCGTAAGGTCAAAAGGTAAGTGGTTAGGGTTATGGCAAGAGCTGCATGCATTTCTTTGCACAAATATAGAGACTTCCATATCTATATTTAAACCAACATTTTACCTGACATAGAGCTGACATGGTTTTTACATGCTTCAGCATCTTATATATGGGCCAGACTGATGACTTAATAATTACATGTTTTGTAAATGCAAAGGATATGAGATATTCATGAACATGCTAAGATGGCTTTCTTTTATACAGTATGCTTCTCTCTGTGTTTCTCACACACACACACTAGGGATGTGCATCTCACCACTAAGCCTGTGCAGCCATGTGCATCTCCATGCATTGCTGACAATCCTATATAGTAAAGTGTAACTAAACCCCTTCTATGTTTTAAATAGACATTTATGCCCTGTCCACACTGATACAGATATTTTCCAAAGTGAAAAATTTTAAAACACCTACACCCTAGAAAACAATTTGCGCAAGCCTATTGTTGCTTTGTGTAATGAACATGTACCTGTATATGTCTGTGCCTGAAACATGTAAGTCATATATGTGTATAAGTCAGTGTATGACCTGCAGTAGATACCGGTTAGCACGGACACATTTGGAGATGGATACGTACCTTTTTTGTGAAATCTATAAAATATAAAGAATACACCTCAACAACCCAAACCAACACTTTGGCATTAACTTAAGTTAGCCTAAACTAAACTAAATCCTTTGCATCTGCTGTGTCTAATATTATGTGAAGGTGAACAGCGTCCACAGTTTAAAGTACAACAATTTGTAGTCATTTTTGGGATATTTTTTATTCAGCACATTTACAAACAGTTTTACAGGTTAATTTATTGATGGCTTCATTTTTTGTAGACAGCATTACCTTATTATCAGTGTTTTTTATCCTTGTGTATGTGATTTAGGATCATATAATGGCATTATTGCTATTCAACAGAGCAGTGTTCATGAGATTGTATGTTAATTTATTATACCAACCATAATATTTCTTTGCTTAACTACACAACCTAGCTAGTCATTATGTGAATGTGTGTATGACGTTTGTTTTTGTATGTTAAAACCCTTCCACCTCTGACCATGTATTTTAAAGGGATTTTTTAAATGTAATTTTCTAACAGAACTTTAGTTACATTTGAAAGATACAAATGAAGAAACTACAATGCAATATCATTCACCCCTATTGCGATGCCGTGCAATTCAACATGATTTGATTCAACACAACTGAATGTAATATGATGCTATTAAGCGTAGCACACATACTTGATTTGATTTCTTTGGTTCTTCTTTAAGTTTCGATATGTAAGATTAGTGCAACCTTATGTACTTGCAACAAACAAAAATTTAAGGTTAAGGCCTTAAAAACACAACAAATCCTCCAAGAGCAACAGCAGACAGCACAAACTTCCTTTACAGGAGAAAGAACCTCCAACAGAACTGAGCTCAAGGTAGGCAGCCATCTGCCTTGACTGGAAAGAGAAGAGAAAAAAGAAAAGCATAGAGAAAGAACAACAAACAAGACAGACACTGGAGGAAACACTGGACAGGTTGGAGTCCAGAACTAGGTCCAGATCCAGCGATACCTGTAGAGGACGCAGAGGAAAAAACACAAACTACAGGAAAGTGGAGACACGATACATGGAGAGAAAGAGATAGAGGAGGAGAGATGCTTGATGTATCACTGTCTCCCAGCAGTCTATGCAGTAAAACTAACACTAAGGGATGATTCAGGGTCACCTGAGCCAACCCTAACTATATGATTTGTCAAAAAGGAAACTTTTAAGTCTAGTCTTAAAAGTAGAGAGGGTGTCTGCTTGATAACTGAAGGCTCTGCCACCCAGTCTAGATTTAGAAACTCTGGGAACCACAAGTAAACCTGCACTCTGAGAGAGAAGTGTTCAGTTTGGAATATAAGGTTCTATGAGGTCTTAGATATATGACAGAGCTTTATTGTTAAGGGCTTTACATGTTAGCAGAAGGATTTTAAATTCAGTTCAAGATTTTACAGGAAGCCAATGAAGAGAGGCTAATATCAGAGAAATATGATCACTTTTTCTGACTCCTGTTAGTATTCACACCGCAGTATTTTTAGGCTTAGGCTTTTTAGGGAGTTATTTGGATATCCTGATAGTAATGAGTTACAGTGATACAGAGATTAGTTTTTCTGGCTCCCAGTGCAATACAGATTCCAACAAGCCTAAAATTTAGTTTACACTTATGCAAGTCTTGACCACAAGACTTGATGAGAATTGTACACTGCCAGCAGTGGAGATTCAATTCAATTTAATTCAATTTTATTTATATAGCCCAATATCATAAATCAAAATTTGCCTCAAAGGGCTTTACAGTCCGTACAAGGTACAAAACCCTCTGTCCTTAGACCCTTGGTTCGAGTGGGGAAAAACTGCCCAAAAAACCCATCTGGGAAAAATGGTACAAACCTCAGGAAGAGCCACAGAGGAGGGATCCCTCCTTCCAGGACGGACAGACATGGAAATGGCAACAGTGGTACAGACAATGGTAAACAGTGGAAATGCTCAGCATGACACAACATTCACAAAGACAGGACGATATAGACACTGGAGGAAACACTGGACAGGATGGAGTCGAGAAACAAACATCAGGAACAAACAGCTCCAGATCCAGAGATACCTGTAGGACAGAGTAGGAAGAGAGAGGACAGAGAGGAAAAAACACAAAACTACTGGAAG
>JAPQRN010000465.1:0-17360 GCA_037367275.1 Coranthus polyacanthus | reverse complement strand
CTGGGCTTTTAAAATAAGACTGTACAAATACAAACTCAAAATGACTGTACAAGCAGGACAAAACAGAATACAATAGAAGTACAATATTGGTGAGTTATTTGTGACCTCTATAAAAACCATGTCAGATTTAGTTTCAAATGATTCCAGTTAGAATCCAGTTTTAGGTCAGAGGTAAAGAGTTCCACATGTTGATTTCATAAACAGAAAAAGCCATTTGTCTAAATGAAGGTTTACATAAACCTTGGAGTTCTCATCGGATGCCCCTTGTGTTGCTGAGCCCCAGACTCTGTATACAGTGAAGATGTAAAGAGGAGGGAGAGGAAAGTTAAACTGTTATTCTACCACTGTATAACTCTGCCACTCATGTTATTGCACAAAATAAAAGTGCTTGACTCTAATATGTTTTCCCATTAAAATGGTTCATTGACCTTGTTAAGTTGTTAGATTTGACATCTCCTCCTTCTCCCTCACTGAGAAATCCAGAATCTCTGCATATGTCAATTTGAACTAATATTCACTTTGTGCACAATGAGGGCTTTGACAGTTTATTCATTTAACTTGTGTGACTGATCAGCTGACTGATCGTCTTATTTTCGTCTATATTCCAATAAAGCACTAACACATAGTACAACAGGTAGCGTTCATGACGGTTCCTCAATCTAATCCATGACAAAACATAACCGCTTTAGAACTAAAACAGCGACAGAATGCTCTACTACTTCTACTGCTTATCAAAGTCATGTGTAATGTAGCATATATTGCCGACATTATGCAGCCTAGTTTATTTGCACCAGTTACAATTCACATTTTCTGTTTTACTTTTTTGCTTTGAAATTAAAACACAGCTAGTGTCAACCTCAGAGATTACAGCAAAGGAAAAAAATCTGTTTTGAGTGGAGGGTTTAGAGTAAAGGCTGACTTCTGTGGAGGTTTGGACCACTAGTTGTCCTACTACTGTGGAGTAATATATGTGAGTCTGTTTTGTGAGGGCACATTTTTACAAAAACTGTCTCTGCAAATGTGTCATGAAAAATAAAGTGTATTGTTTTTACAATTGCATTTAAAATGCAATGATTCACACAGGGACCTCCTTAAAGCTGTGGGAGCAAAAATCAGGAGGAAAAGAACGCCAGAATTTGAAAATACACACCTTCCTTGTGCAGCTTCTCCTCTGGGTCCAAATCTACAGACTAAATATGAATACAGATAACCCGACGTTGTTTGATGCCGTTATGGAAAAGTGAAGCTACTTTTCCAAGCTTCCGTGTTGAGACATGCAGTAGATCAGTAGAGTCACTTCCAGATCGCGTCTGACAGAATCTGATCAGTCATTGGTAATTACAGCTGTCAATCAGCTATTTAACCCACCTACCTGCCTGAAAATACCTGTGATTGGACAAAACCTGGGCGTCATGGGGTAGATTTTCTACATTCTGAAAACACAGGCAAGGAGTACATGCAGAAGGCTGTTGTCCTCTCAGACCACTTGAATTACAATATGCTTGAAGGGAATTATGGAATTTTTGCCCAATGATGCTGAAGAACTATCAAGCACTGCAGCCTTGCAATCTGAATTACATTTACTAGAAAGCCTTTTGAAATAGTTAGTCTTTTAATGTGCAAAAGTCTAAAGAGCGTCATGGTAACAACCTCTGCCACGTCTGTTTGTTAGACTACTGCACCCATTTTCATGAAATTTGGCGGAAGGGAAGGACATGGACCGAGAGGAGCCTGTTACATTTTGAAGCCGAGCCAAAACAAATGAGCGATCTTGTAACACTGCGAGATGGGACTTTGATTGAATCACTGTATGCACTTGTAGTTATGAACTACTTTTGTATCTGACTGGAGGGTACCTGCAGAAGTAACTCATTTATGAACCACAGGGAAGCAGTTCAGTCCTATTTTGTAAGTTATTCTATGTCATCAGACCTGTAGCTTTATTTTGTTCATACTCTTATACTTTGGATGATCTGATTGAAGCTATATTTAATATTTATAAATTGCATTCTATGTGGTATTTAAAAGACTTAGTGGACCCTGTAGAAACTCCACAATACTTTTAAAACATCCTTTAACTTCAGCTCAAATTGCTCTACATAATTCCATTGCTTCACCTCACTGATCCCTTGACTCTAAGAAAAACAGAAAACCAACCACACAACCACACATACTGTAGCCAAAAATGTTGCATGAATAAAGCATGGGGTACTAGAGAAGAAATGTGGAATGTGCTTGAGGAATGTAATCTGATTGTGCACCTTGACTCTTTGTGCTTGCAGCCAGTGGTAACGTTGGAAGGGAGTATATCATATACCTTTCCCACTGAGGGAATGCACACCATCACTGTCCAAGTGGCTGCAGCAAACACAATACTGCAGGATACCAAGACCATAGCAGTCAAAGGTCAGTGCTGGTTTTCTACTCATAACCGCAGTGAGAGAGAGAGAGAGAGAGAGATATTTAATTTTACAACCCCAAATTAGAAAAACGTAGGACTTATGTTCAATTAAAATTGAATAAAAAAATTATCTTTGACCTGTATTACACTGAAAACTATGCAACACAACATTATTCGATGTTTAACCTCATAAAATCAGTTTTCTTTTTTCAAAATAAAAACATGTTTCAAATTTGATTCTTGCAACACATTCCAAAAGAAAATGGCACAGTAAAACATTTACCACTTTGTAATAGTGTCATTTCTTTTCACAAAAAAGACGCACTTACAAGACGTTCATGGACTGAAGACACTGAGTGATGAAGTGTTTCAGGTTCATTTAGTCTCATTCTTCATGTAAACAAGTCTTGGGGTCAACAAGAACGGGGTCTTCGTTGTCACATTTTGTTTTTCAAGATGCTCCACACATTCTCTATTGGGTCCAGTGTGGACCGCATCAGACCAGTTCAGAACCCACACCCTCTTCTTCCTCATCTAGGTCTTTTGTAATGTGGCTCAATGTGGTTTTACATTGTCTTGTTGAAATATTCATGGACTTTCCTGGAAAAGTTGTCGTCTTGAAGCAGCATGTGTTGATCCATAATCTCATTTTAGTTTTCAGCATTAATGGTGCATCACAGAAGTGACAATGACCTTTGACCTTTGCAATGACACAACCCCAGACCCTGGCTTCTGGACTTCAACAATCTGGATGATCCATTTTGTTGTTAGTCCAGAGTGCACAGCGTCCATTTCTTCTATTCACTGTAGTCTTGCACCCTTGCCCTTTACATACTGAAATAAAGGACTAGACCTTTCCTGGATGCTGCTTTTCTCCCAAATCATAATTGTTAGTATCACATTATTTCATTATTTGAACTGAACCTAAATGAACGATGTTGTGTTCATACTGTCTACAATGAAATACAAGTCAAAGCACATCTTAATATTGCTGCTTTTTTTTTTTTTTTAATTTGCACTTCCCATTCCGTCCCATCTTTTTCTGATTCAGGGTTGTAGTCATTCTGACTCTGCATTTGCTGTAATGCTTCTGAAATAAAACTGCTCCTACTTGAGGAAAAACATATCACATTACTGCTAGAACCTCTAAAGAATACGTCTTCATTTGAAACGAAGTAATCCAGCAGCAAGTATCTGTAAAATGTGATGATTTATTACCAGCGGATGGGTTGGCGTAAAGCTGTGACATTTTCTAATTATCTGGAAGTGCATCTGGTACATTTAGCCAAAGGGAAGTGCAGGGGGATATGAGAAACCCTCTTCTTTTCATCAAGTGTTAACTACCTGAGACTCAACTTGAGTAAAATGACAGTTGGCACAGCTTCCTGAGAATAATGCCCCCGGATCCGAATGAATTAATGGCTGATTCTCCCCCGACTCTCCTCGACAGAATTCTTCAAATCTCTACTTTTATCTTTCTCCCCTAATCTGGACGAGTTCAACCCAGACATACCCGAGTGGAGACAGGATGTGGGGAGAGTAATTAAGAAGGCTCTGCTCCAAGTGAGTGATTTTCATTTTCTCTGTCCTTCCATCTACTACTTCCATCCTTCTGTGTCTCTTCTGCCCCCTTTTTTTTCTTTTCTGTCTTTTCATCTCATATATTTTTTTCCCTCCTCACCCTGCTTTTTCTCAGTTATTTCCCATACCCCTATTACCTTCGCTGCCCAACACTCTGGGCTCACTGGTGCGGCAAGAGAACGCCCTCGGGCCACCCTGTGATTCATCATCAGACAGGTGTGAAGACGCCTCTGCTTTCCTTTTCTCCCAAGATGGCTTCGTGATTCCTTAATTTTAAAAGTCGCACATAATATGATCTCAGGACTTGCTACCCACCCGCAAATGCTGATACTGGTGTGTGCGTGTGCGAACTTGAATGTAGGTTTGGGGGGGACTAGTGCTCTCGCTGTGTGTGGGAAGCTCACCCATCATTGTTAAGTGCTACTCATCTCCATATTCACAGCTGATGAGTAGCAGACTGCAATTGGAGGCACTGTGCCTCTGGCCATCTTATTTGGCTCGTTGGAGCTGTAGGTAGGCGCTTTTGGATGAATATTTAAATGGGTGAAGGGGATCTTATGAATAACCCACATAACCCAGACTCACGTCCACGCTTTTGAGCCGATTGGTCCTACAGCGGTCATTTACATTTGTTCCCATACTGTTATATCATTAAATCATATCGTTTGCTGTGAAAATCATTTTTATGACAGTAGTTTTTAATGACAAAGATATTACTCCACACAGAAGTAACAAGTTTTCAAGTAAATTATTTAGACTGAATCGATATTAACAACCCTGTCGACATGCCGGTTTTGTTTATGCTTGAACTCGGTGGACTGAGGCAATAAATTTCAGACTTAAATTAATTACCAGGGTTATTGATGCATTCTCCAGCTTTCAAAGCCTTGTGTTCACTAGCGACAGAAAGCAGAGTGCTTTATTTCTAAGACCTTGCAGGTGTGAACAGAGGTTGAGGCAAAGTTCAGTTCTTTTATTGTGTGGATGAAGTGATGTCAGTGTCCCTATAAGTCAAGTTCCAATGTGGAATCTAACCACCAGAAAGCTATGGCATTATCTAAGTTTACTTAATGTAGGAAGCAACCTTGCTATCAATGCATATGCTTTAAATCAATGGTTCTCAACTGGTCTCACTTTAGGAGCCACATTTTCCTATAAGTTGACACCAGTTTTATAGAATTAATGTCAAACAAATTATTATTTTTTTCAAAAATAGGATAGTGAGAACTTTTAAAATATATGTCAGTGGTTGCTGCTGATTTTTTATGAAAATAGATTAAAATATAAATAATATTAACTATTAGCCACTATCCAACTTTTACTGATATCAATTAATCAGTCTATCTCTTTTCTTAATCAATAAGCAAAACCTAAATGTTAGAGTGTGTATAAGAAAATCAACACACATTGTTTCTCCATCCCAAGTAAATAAAACATACATTAATTGAAGATCAGTCTGTCTGAATAACTTTTCCTCCACTGGGGGCGAGACCCGGAACCCCTCCTTCAAGTGAAAACTGGAAGCTGTCCCCCTCAGTACATCACTGTAGACATAACTATATCATTTAAAATGCTACAATAATATGCATCAAAAGTATTTTTGCTAATTGTAGGTGCAAAATTGTGTGTTTCTAAGTTTTAAAAGATTGTGTCAGACCCCTCGTATTCCTTATAGTGGTTTGGTCCACTACCTACTATTCTCCCACTCACATTACCCTCAGTATGAGTGGAGTGACCTGTGGAGGCGTGTCTGTGGTGACTGACCTTCAGTAAGGAGCTACTTTGCAAACTTAAAACAAATAATGGTTTAGACATTTTTCTTTACTTTTCACACACAGAAAAATAAGAATCATGTTTTTTGTTACCTTAGAGTGAGCCTTTTAATATCTACGGTGGGAGCAGGTCACCACCATGTTTCTACAGTAGCTAAGAACAGACTTCCTCTTCTTCTTTTTATAATTTTATAGCAGGTTTTTTAGCCATGTTTCTCTTCTCCAAGACATTCTCTTTATAAAGGTCTCAAGTCATTAGATGAGTTTGTTTTGGTCTGGTTTTATAATTAAAGTGTCTTTAAGAACATTAATACATTTTCATGGCCATCAATACATATCAGTCTAAAATGACAGTGAAAATGGGCCTTTTTGTGAACCATACAAATATGCACAATCTTTTTTCTGTCTCTTATAATTTGTTAACTCTTACATACATAGTCTGACATAGTTTATAGTTTTCAGATCACACACAATAAATGCCATTATTTAAAAACTTGATGAAAAACAATGCATTTCTACTGGGGTAAATTTTACCCGGTGGAGGTTAAATGTTAAATGTCCATTTATATCTGGATTTATCTTGGCTGTTGGCTGTAATCTACACCTTCACCACTAGATGTCACTTTATACCACAAACAGAACCTTTAAAGAGTAACTAAAGCCCTGAACATTCTATGTTTTAATCTGTATTTAGTCTACCCACTACAGGTTGAACAATGGTTACTACAACTGAATAGAATAGAATTTTCCTATTGGATGATCTGGTGCCCTGGTGAGGTATTTGATGCCCTCTGACATCACACACATGTCACATCGAATGCCCCACCCCAGCCCCCTAAAAAAACATCTTTCTAGTTTATAGTGAGAGGAGTAATGTTGTTAGCTTAGACTATGCAGAAGGACGTAGCCACAGGCTTCAGACTGACCACATGTCTACACAATTAAAGGTGTAAAATAACCTACTAGTGCTATCTCTTCATAATGAGCAGAGATTTAGGAGCAGCACATGAACACAGCATAAGCGTTCAGTGACAGATGGTCTGCAGTAGTTAATCAGCAGTTGTTTTTCCTGCCATCGTGATTACAATCCAGGTTTCCAGTCCCAGGTTTTCTGTATAGTTTAGAAGGTATTGAAAACACTTCATATCAATACCATATCAATACCTGTAGATATCTGTAGAGAAAGACCTGAATCATGCGATGCAGCAGGATGGAAACAGTCTTTATGTGAGTATCTGATTATTATTCTTCGATTCTGAATCTATACTAATTATTTTTTTTCTTTTTTATAGTTAAATGAATTCATTTATTTTAAAAGCCTCGCCCCCTCAGCTGCTTCATCCTGCTACCTGTTGCCTGAATAGTTGAAATAGTTGAGTGTAAAGTAACAGATAAACTGTGGTTCTGTTAAACTGGTCCTACTGGGTCTTCGCAGTCCTGTTTGGTGTCAGCTCAGATGGAGTGGCTGTCGCTCCAGGTCCTCTTTGGCGCTGGACTGGTTGACAGACCAGCACTGACCTAGTCTGCTCTATTCCTGTCCTCTTAGGGTCGACTTTTAGAAAAGAAGTCTGTGCCGATTACCCATTATCTGTTATGTTTTTTCCGGTGTACAATACCTCAGATATAGCGTTGCTGCTCCACTCATCTGCCGTTTTTATCCATTGTGTTTTTTGTTAGTTAGCAGCTAACTATAAACATAGGCTAAATTCTGTCTCTGGTCAAACTTTGATACAAACTCTGTCTCATCATCTGTGATTCACACAAAGGCAGGAAACCAATCATGATAATTTTCTTATTTGCAATGAAGTAACTCATTCATTGGTTGTGTTTCTAGATAACCACTGGGATGTGGGTGTATGTTTGTTTTTTGTGTAACAAAAACAAGCACCCTTTGACCTCTGACCATGTTGATGACATTTACACATTCTATCAAACCTTCTAAATGATTTTTTTTACATTTCATTTTCCAACAGTCGTCAGGGGTTTACTTACACTTTAAGATTACCCTACATAGTAAGTTCTAATTTTTTTTTCCATATTGCATGTAAAAGGGCTACTATGACGTATTTTTTTTCAGAAGTTTGGAAATAAATGAAGACTTCATAAAAAAATACATAATTACAACAAAGCATTAGTGGTTTTTGAATGTTATCCAATATATAAAGTAGTAATAATGGTTTCCTCCATATATTCTCTTTCAGAAATTGCTCTTGAGATATTTGTTTATTGTTCCAATCAGTGAAATTAAATATCTGACTTTTACATGCTTATCTGTCCATTACATAAGTTTCCACTGACACTAAACAGCACAGTGTTCATGGCTTCCTTCTCTTCTGTTATGTAGGCACATTATGCTGAAATTGTACCACTCACACTTAACCTTTCCATTCAATAAATAAGAACAAGGACAATTACTAATTACATTGGAACATGTACCTAAATGGGCACATTCTGGTTTCAACTGCTTTCACTGCAAAAATGTACTTTGGAAGAACACAGCTCGCAGTTATAAAGATACAAATACATCCTCTGTTACAGTCTCCCTTAGAATGGAACGGTAACACTTACAATTTCCATACTTTTTAAAATAACTTTTGTGGACACTGTCTGATGCGCCACTCTGTTTGCTTTCATCTTTTCACATTATCCTGTTCCTGTTCAGGTCTAATATCAGCTTGAATTTGAGAGGGCTGTTGATCTGTTTATGAGACAGAAGCTGACACAAAGTTCATTTTCACACAAATATATTGTCCAACAGGTGACAAGAAGGGTTATTTTCTCACTATTTTGTTATGGTTGAGAAGTTTGGCTCAAGACAGAGGCCAGGCCAGGAATGAATAGCTTTTCAGCATAGTAAACAACTCCCCAACAATAAAGTAGGAGATGAGAAAGGGAACAACTTGCAATTAAACTCAAGGTCCATTTAACTGAGGTGGCATGCTGTGTAGCCCCACTGCTGAATTTTTCAAGTCATGACTTTGCACTCTTCACCTAGGCTCATTCCTGTTCTGCCACCTCCTCTAGTGCTGAATGCACATTCAGTCACAGAGGTTATTTCATTCTTTTCTGTCTGTCTTCAGCAATCCCCATCTCACAATTCCTCAGCATTCCTCAGCCCACGCAGTTTACAATGTTCATACTCCCCCATAGCTTCCCTGAGTTTAATGCAAGCTATCAACTCCTCATTCCATCCCCCAAAAGCACTTTCTTATCCAACTAAGGCACACTAAATCACCTGCAGTAATGTTATAGCTTCATCTTTTCACTCTATTAAACAAAAGCAATGTTGATAATTTGCTCTCAAATGACTACATTGCACATGAAGTTTGGGTCATGTCAACATTTAACATAGCCAATACATAGTTAAGATTAGAGGTCAGAGTTAGCATCATACTTAATAGCCTGCAGTGGGCTGGTACACCATTTTGGTCCAGACAAAAATATATGATCAAATATTGAATAACTGCCATGACATTCTGCAAAAAAAACTCCTAGGTCTTTTGGGCTCACCTGAATGCCATTTTTTGGGCTCCGGAGCTTCGTCAGTAGTCAACAACAATATTTGAGGCTATTTCACTCACACTACCTTAACTCCTGGGCTTGTCTTCAGCCCAGTGACCCACTGCACTCACACAGGGGTAAATAAGACATACTGTAACATGATGAATGGAGAAGATGATAAAACTGACCATGATCTGAACCACAAAACAAACTCAGGACCCAAAAACATGACTCCCAGGAATTCAGTTCATACAGGTCAGGACGGCTGAGCAGGTCATCAGTGTGAACAAAGGCATACAGGAGGTCAGCACACGTGAAGGTGAGTAGCAAGTCCTAGATGAGGTCAGACTCAGGAATAAGAGGAGGGTGGTATTATACCTGTATGCACATTGGAAAGGGGATAAGCCAGATGCTGAGCTGGGCGGTGTGTTGTGGGCTTAATCAACCCACATGAGGAGCTTGCTGCAGGACACCAGACTGTGCAAAGCCAGGCAGCGGAGGATGGTCTTGAGGCCCTGGTTCTTGCACTCAGTCTAGCTGTCAGATTGTGGGTGGTAACCAGAAGACAGATTCATAGTAGCCACAATGAGATGACAGAAGGCATGCCAGAATCTGGAGATGAACTGTGGCCCCCAGTCAGACACCACACTCCTATGAAACCAATGTACATGACAGACTTGGGAGAGAAGAACCTCTGCCTTCTCTTTGGCAGAGGGAAGTTTGGGCAGGGGAATAAAATACACCATATTAGAGAATCCGTCAACAGCAGTTAGAATGGTGGTGTTATCTTCAGTGGGAGGTAATCCAGTGACAAAGTCCAGGGTGATGTGTGACCAGGGGTGCGAAGGCACAGGGGTAGGCTGCAACAAACTAACTGGCACAAAGGCAAGATGTAATGTTGCAGCTGCAAGTCAGACAGGCAGTCACATACTCTTTGACATGTCAGGATGACCATCATGAGCAATGGTATACAACAAAGGAGCCAGGATGACAGGAAAACAGAACAGTTTGGGCCTGGAAGCGGAGGTGAGAGGGCATCGGCAACTGCATGGCTGAGGCAGGTGTGACAGGTCTCGGCAGAGTCAAAAACACCTAGAGAGCGTCAGAATTAATGTTGTTGGACCTAGGCCAATAAGTCAGGGTGAAGTTAAATCGATTAAAGAAAATTGCCCACCTGACTTGCCTGGAGTTGAGCTGCTTAGCTGACCAAATGTATCCCAGATTCTCGTGGTCTGTCCAGACTAGGAACAGATGTTGGACCCCTTCCAGCCAATGCCTCCACTCCTTCAGAGTCACTTTGACAGCCAGCAATTGATGATCTCACACATCGTAATATCGCTCGGCTGGAGAGAGTTGGTGGGACAGATAAGCACAGGAGTGCACCTTGTTGTCCTTAGGAGAAGGCTGGGACAGTACCGCCCAACACACATCTGAAGCATCCACCTCAACAAAGAATTGAAGGTTTGGATCAGGAGTGGTGACGATGGGTGCCAAGGAGAAGAACATTTTCAGTCACTGAAAGGCTGACTCAGACTGTGAGGTCCACTGAAATGGAATAGTAGAAGAGGTCAGTGCATGCAGAGGCGCTGCTACAGAGCTGAAGTTGCAGATAAACTGCCAGTAAAAGATAGCAAACCACAGGAAATGTTGTAATTGTTTTTTGTGTTCGCCGCAGCACTGACCTTGGATGGATCAATTTGAATGGAGTTCTGGGCAATAATGTAACTGAGAAATTACACGGTGGTAACATGAAAATCACACTTCTCTGCTTTGACAAATAGCTGGTGTTCCAAGAGGTATTTGAAGGCCTTGCGGACATGCTGCATGAGTCTCCTCATCTGGAAAGAAGATGAGGATGTCATCCAGGTAAACAAACATGAACGTCTCAGAGAACATCATTGACCAAGGCCTGGAAAACAGCAGGAGCATTGGTTAATCCGAAAAGGTATGACCGAATACTCCACGTAACTCCAAGTAATGCCATGGCAGGCCTGTCGCTGACTGAGAAGGGTTTGCACTGCCTCAGGTGGCGTCAAAGATCTTGCGAAGATCGGTAAATGCTCAAAGTGGAGACCACACTGTGCCAGGAATGCTCGCCAATTAGGAACATTTTTGGAAATCTTCCCTGGATGAGAGAGGTGAAGCCCCAGGGTTGATGTGACAGAAGGAGAAACAGCTGGTGGTGAGAGGCAGCTGGGGCTGGGAATCCAGGCAGCTCAGCAGCAGGTGCATCAGCATGGCAATCCGGCTCACTTGGTGAGTCGTGGTCTTCTGGAGGCTCTCATGGTGTACGTTGCACTCTCAAGCCCCATCAAGTCCACCTGTTTATATTGTGAAAGCTCCATTCCCTGTGAATGGAGTGCAGCCTGGAGTAGGTTCATTATGGCTCGATCGTACTGACAATGATCTGAACCACAAACCAAACTCAGGACCTAAAAGCATGACTCAAAAATAGGAATTGTGCAAAAATATGTCTCTTTACTTTGGAAAAGAGGTTGCTACACAAGTAATAAATCATACCATGTAGCAGATGGGTCTGGAGGGCTAAGTAGGTCGTCAGAGTGGACAAAGGCAGACAGGAGGTCGACACAATCAAGACAATCAGGTGAGTAGCAAAGAAATCCAAAGGAAGTGGCAGAAGGGTTGGTCGAGCAGGTAGAAGGTAAGTCATGCACAATCACAGAGAATCATGAGGAGAAATTGTTGGAATGAGGCATGAGTTTCACTAATGTCCATAACTTGTTGATACATAAAGTGGAAACTTCTCTAACATGCCCATTCTGGACCCAAACAGATATATTTTTATATTTATTGTGATACATTTGCAGCTGAACGCAATCCAAACTCGTTTCAAGCCCAATATTATGACTTTACAGTGGCAGCAAAATACATTACAGAAAGTCTTGCAGGTTGAAGTGAGCTAACTGAACACTTGTAGTGCTGACAAACTCTGAAGAAATTCTGATCACTATAAATAGACAAAGCCAACTAAGCTAGCCTAGCAACAGTAATGCTGAAAGGCCCAGGATGCAACGCTCTCTGTACAATGACACCCCCATCCTCCCAACCCGACAGGTCACAGATAAAACTGTAACTGTGTTACTTTGTCCTAGGTTCTGTTTTTAATGTATGTGGTTCAGTTCATGATGTTATGTTGTCATTACCTTTATGTCAGAAAGTTGAAGCCAGGTGGAAAGGGTTACTGGGCTGAATGCAACATCTCATCTTAACAGAGAGCAGAGATCTCCATGTTCCAAATAAACAAGGAGAAAAAAATGTTTTTTTGCCATCTTTGCTGAAACGTATTGCTTGCCTTTGTAAAATAAAAAACAAAACAACAAACTGTGAATCTTAAGTTGAAAGCTGGATGTCTATCCACGGAAC
Source organism: Coranthus polyacanthus (assembly GCA_037367275.1). Lineage (NCBI taxonomy): Eukaryota > Metazoa > Chordata > Actinopteri > Kurtiformes > Apogonidae > Coranthus > Coranthus polyacanthus. Next base: position 4,721 of record JAPQRN010000465.1, on the reverse strand, counting down.
GAATATTCAGATATTTGCATCTGGTTTTACAGGCCTTAGAAGATGGATGCTACTGACACTGGTGATCACCTGAGTTTCCTAATAGTTCCAACACCAGGTTGAAATTTTCTGGTAGAATTTAAGCTATTTGCAGCTATTTAGCGAGCCAGTTCTCACCCCCAAGTTGTCACATTCTGCTACTTGGTCATGAGCCTTTGCTGTCCATTTTCACCACCTAGGAGGTACCCAATAGCGTTAATTTTTGATGTGCAGTATACCAGATAGAAGTCAGTATAAGTCTGTAAACATTGGTAATTGACTTCATGGGTCTGATGACATAGTTAAGTAGCAAAAACCTTAGTAGGAGGTGGTTGTGGTGGTTATGGTGGAACACCAAAGTTTGTGGACTTACACACAGGAGACCTGGGTATCTTGAATCCTGCTGTTTATTTTTGCATTTTTAATGTCTTTTTTACTGTAGGCCTTCCCCCAATCCTTTTTTCTAATCAGAACCATGACATTGTCAAGACATCTTTCGGGCTCCCCTATATGTTAAACTGTGAAGCCCTGACGAACCATCAGTATGTGACAAGTTGGGAGTGAGAATGTGTACAATTAGTGCATTAAATAATCAAACATTACAGAAAGAATAATTCAAGTAGAAGAAGTAGTGGAGGAGGTATGAACAATGGAAATGCAATGATAAGATGTGTGAAAGGCTCTGGGCAGGCTACAAGAGTTGAGTGAGAAAGACAGAAATGAAAATTAAAATTTGAAAAAAATAATAAGTAACTCTACTTTCAGTATACCTACATATCATTTAGAAATCCAGCACTTTTTTTTTGAATACGAAACTTGCAGCAGGTACTATAACCTTATTGAGTGTCTAACCTCCCTTCATGCTTGCCATCCGAATTTGATTTTTATGTCCAGCTGTAAATTTGCATGGTTTTATAATAGAGAGCAGCTGACATGCTTTGTAAACTAATGACCAATTGCAGTGAGAACAAACATGTTCCAAGTGTATTGTTTTCTTTTTTTTAAATTTTCCCTGGGGCTATTGCCTCTTCTGTCACCCCGTTCACTTTAGCCCCCTCCCCTTCCCTCTGTCTTCCCTCCTCATTGAATGTCATGCCCACAGCTATCATTTGTCCACTACTTTGGTACTCAAATAGTGATTTCTGTGCTTGATAATTGATGTGCTTTGGCGAAACCCCCACTCCATTGTCTGCCCAGGCCACGGAGAAAACATTAAAACATCACAGTCTCTGATAAAATAAAGACTGATCACCATCTGGGCCTGGTCTCCTGTGCTTTTAAAAACTGGTTAAAGGCTAGACAGCTTAGAGCTTTAAAATGCTTTTGTAGAAACAAAAACAGAAATAGCTGCTTTGCTCCAGCTTTTTGTATCAAAAGAAAAATACACTGTGAGAATTGAAATGAAGCCAAAACCAATTGTTCTTTTACGCATTATGTTTCATACTATGAGCAGTTTCTTTCAGCCTACTTGAACATACAGAAGTGCTTTGCTTTTTGAATGTAGATATCTGTGAAAAGACTTGTGTGATCTTCTTCCTTTAAAGGTCTAGTGTATAAGATTCACAAGAATTTAGGAGAATCTACCTGTAGAAATAAATTTTTAATTTAACGTTTTTGTATAATCACCTGGAAATATGAATTGTTGTTTTCGTTGGCCTAGAATAAATAATGTATATCTACAGAGGGAGCAGGTCTCCTTTCACAGAGTCCAATACATTTCCACAGTAGCTCACAATGGTCTTCCTCTTCTTTTTTCCATTTTATGGCAAGTGGCGTCCAGCATGCATTACCTGCTCCTACGATGTCTGAGTGTGGAATTAATATCCCCTGATCTGAAAAGCTCAGAAAAGGCAAAACAAAGACCACCTCTAACCAGGATCGTTACCGTTTTTAACGGCCAACGTAGGTCAGGGGTCAGGGGTCAACTTTGCCATTAGATGTCACTACATATTTCACACTGAACCTTGAGACCTTAACATGTAAGAAAGGGTAACCTTCAGCAGAATTGCAGAAGCAGATGAAAGATATTTAACAACAACAAAAATTACACATTTGCAAAAAGGGCTTATATTAAAACCACACCCCACGATTAGAGAAATTTCAGACACATATCCTTACACTTTGATGAAGTGAGTATTCAAAAGTTTAACAATAAAAAAATGTTTTTAAAATAGCAGAAATTAAGTTTACAAAGATAAATAAAATATATAAAATAGCTGGCAAGTTTACAGTATGCACCGCAGCTATCAAACATTATCATAATTGGTCCAAATCAAATGTTTTTAACAACAGTGCATTTCTAAGTCTTTTTTTCCATACAGACAATGACACGGAGGAATCCATTAAATGAACGTTTTTATTCCACAATATATGATGTTTTATACAAAGGAAGATGAAGATTCACCTGAACCTGCAATGAATAGCAATGAAATTGAGAATTACTAACAAAATAATAAGTAAATCAGTACTATATCTTAATTTAAAAAACAAATGTACATATTTGAAGAATACTCATGTAAAACAAAAACTGTAATTTAGACAAATAGGTGCACTCAGTGTATCAGATTTGGAAAAAAAGTTCCTAATCTAATATTATAATAACTTTAAAACATTAAATATTTAGTCTCTTGATCCATCACAAACTAATATTCTTATTTAATAGTAAGTAAAATTATTAGCATTAATCTCAGATTACAGCAAATGGGAGTTCACTCATTAGTTTTAGATGAATCCTATCATGGACTAAAATGTCTAACAAGTTGGTGTGAGTTGATGTCGTTTTGTAAACTAAGAGGGGAACATGAATTCCTGATCCAAATTTAATGGCAAACTGCTTTTGTAAATACAATATTAGCTGTGGAAATATTCTGGTCTGTTGGGGTACTGATACCAATTTACCAGAACTGTGGAATCTGTGGAAACCGACCCAAAGTGCCTGAATGAATTTTCTGCACTTCATGCATTTTATGCCAACACTGTCAAGAGTATGATGAGCTATGAAATAATCAGATCAGGTAACAAATAGCTGATTAATACATGGCGTGAGTTTAGTATGATGATGGGATAAGAACAGGGCTGGGTACAGTGCCAATGTGACACTACATCTTACATCGCTTTGTACTTGTCAAACGGCACTTTGTGGTGCATTGTATACAGCATTGTATACATAGTCCTATATCTGTCATTCCTTTCTTATCTTTCACTACAGCATTTTAATCAGATGCTTAAATCAACATTATCCTATTCATTTCTACATAGTTTTTTTTCATAGACTTTAAATATTCTCTAAATACTACCATATATGGCTAGTAAAAATATGCTGGACTGGTGGACTTCTTCATCTCCCAAAAGTAGCGTTTTAGCACTGGTATTGCAAAAACAAAAAGCAACATGTCCATTCTGATCCACTCTGGTCTGTGTGTCCATATATCAATAACGGAGACCTGTGGCAGTAAAATGAGTGGACAGTATTTGGCTGCACGTCAGGATGGGGTCGAGTTGGGTCTCACATTGTTAGAGCAGATTGGACCATCTGGACCTCTAATACAAGCAAACCTTTAAATACAACAGAGAAGGTGCTAATAATTCTGCAGCTATTCTGTCTTAGCTGCCTGACCCTGAGCCCTAATGTTTTACCATGCACATACAGACAGTGGCAAATTAAAGCAAAAAAAGAAGTGTCTTAGTAAGGTGTTGGTTCACCACATGCCTCCAGAACAGCTTCAGTGCTCCTTGGCCTTGATGCTACAGTCTGTGAATTCTACTGGAGGAAGCAACAGCATTCTAACAAAACATATTCCCTCATTTGGTACAGATGGTGGAGAGTGCTGTCTAACAACTCTCTAACTGTGAAGGCCATAGCATATGAGTCACACATCCATTCACTGGACTAAATGCATAGAAATACAGGATTATCCAAGGTGGAGATAGTTTGTAGTCATCAAAGATAGTCAATCAGAAGGTTTTCGTTCAAATGTATCACTAATGTTAACTGAATTTTAAGAAAAAAGAAAATGCTAATTTATGCACTTTTCCATCCACTAGTGCGATACGAATAAGAAGAGCAGGATCATCATTATCACCATCATCACCATCACTAGTTATTTGCAGCATTTCATACAATAACATACTATCAGAGCTGTTGACTGAGGAGTTGAACCTCTGGTCTAGTTTATTTAACACTGTTTCAAACTCTTCCACAGTTTGTCATAGCCTTTGTCTGATATTTGTTTCTGCAGCTCTTCATACATGGTGGCGTTTTGTGGCAGTTTTCAATCATTTCTGTGTTGAATTTGTTTGGTTCTTCTCTTACAGAAAAAAAAAAACATGAATTTTACATGGACAAAAATACATGATCACATCTGACACATAGGGAACGTGGTTTTGGACCAAATTCCTATGTGAAAGACGTAGGATTACATTTGAAACCCATGTGATATATGTGATAACACACATATATTCACACAGATTTTGTGATATTTTGAGGTTTTTTGGCACTTACACTTTTTTTTTATGTGAACATTGACAATGCAAATAAAAACAGCTGGATGAAAGCCCATTCGGTCTTTGATGCATTCTATTTTGAGATAGATGGACGAGATTGGACCCAGAAGTCCATCAAGTGTACATATAATATCCTAATGTAATAAACTGTAGATCTCGTATTGGATCTTTTCACATATGAAACACATCTTTGATGTATC